>APFE030620516.1:8445-28980 GCA_000404065.3 Pinus taeda | reverse complement strand
CCTTAAGGAGTGAATGTATGGTGTTGCCCTACCTTAAGGGTTTGATCAATAAAGAATCATTTCATATTATTTCTGGGTTTATTTGCATTATCTTATAATTTCATATCATATCTATGTAAGGACTCTGGACACCACATATCTCCACAATGGTATGATATTGTCCACTTTGGGCCTTAGCCCTCATGGATTTGCTTTTGGACTTACCCCAAAAGGCCTCATACAAATGGAGATATTTGTCCATCCTTATATACCCATGATCCTCCCCACTTCTAGTCAATGTGGGACTTTGTTCGTATACCCAACAATCCTCCCCTCGAACAAAGGACCATCGAGTCTCCCCTTAAATGATTATCCATCCGTCCACTCTCTACCAACTAGGATTCTCCGCTGCAATGCGTTGGAAGCACACGCCTTACATGGAACACCACCTGCCTCGAGAGCTTGCTCTATCCCAGGTCAACTCCTCTTCACCGTGTTGGGACCAGGACACGTCCATGAAGAATCCGGAGCACACCGTCTGTCTAATTGAGCTCATCCACGGACCCCATCGTGATATTACCGGGGCCCACCACCTTTGTTCGGCATTCCGAGGATTCATCCACTTGGTTAACTTCGGGGCATGGCTCTGATACCACGTGTAAGGAATCTGGACACCAAATATCTCCACAATGGTATGATATTGTCCACTTTGGGCCTAAGCCCTCATGGATTTGCTTTTGGACTTACCCCAAAAGGCCTCATACCAATGGAGATATTTGTCCATCCTTATATACCCATGATCCTCCCTACTTCTAGTCAATGTGGGACTTTGGTCGTATACCCAACAATCTATAATATTTCCCGGTTAGATCTATAACATTATCCCATTCCCCGAAGTCCTCACTTGCTCACTGTCGTGATCTCGACAAGGCATTCTAGAGCACAGACCCAATTCCCTTTGCAACCTCTCACTTCATCGCTCGAAACACCACACTAACCAAATTCCTGTCCCTAGCATGGAATATATTTTCACTATGAGTGAGAAAGTTGCCCACCTACGAGCACTTAATTCTAGCCTTGCTCATTATGGCACATTAAAGGGGCGCGCGGAGGCCAGACGGGCTCTGTACACCCTATTGCATTGTACACCCTATTGCATTAAGTTATGCCAAGTGACCACCCTCATTGGGAATAAATTTTAATTTTATTATAAAATCTATCCCAAACATTTAGGATTGATAATCATGTTATTAAAATTTATAGATATTAATCTTTAAATTTTTATTTGGAAATTCGATTTATGCACTAAAAAGAAAACCTCCTTCCTAATTTTTGTTAGAAGGTGAAGGTGTCGAATGTTGATAAGTATAAAAGCTAACAAAAAATAAGCATGTAGATCCCTTTTGTTCGCATTCTCTAAACATGAATTTCCTTTTCCAAATCAAATGTTTTAATTTGTTTTAATTTATGTTGAAATTTTTCATTAATTTAGTTTTAATTTTATCATATTATTTAGTAAGAATATGATTGATAATTAAAAATATGAGTTTTAATTTATATTTAACTATGAGCATTTTTAGTTTTAATTTTATCATAATATATGACGTGGGAATGTAAAAGAGAATATTTCTTAGTTTAAATTTTAGTTCTCCTTCTTTCCTTTTTTAATTTATTTATGATTTGTATTTTTTTCAATGGGTTTCATTTTGAAAAAGGTAAGTTCATTTTTCATTCAAATTCACGTGGTTGAGGAGAATTTGGTATGCACGTGGTAAAAACTCAATTACAATGATAAATTATCAAAATTCACATTCAAGCCTTAAAATGATACATGAAGTTATTTGTTTTAATGTGAAAATTGGATAATTTGACGCTCTTTATTAATGGCGGTGTAGAAAGATAATCCAACGCTCGTGTGTTTCGTGGATCTGTTAACTCTAGCAATGTATCTGTTTACTAACACCTACAGGTTTTGCTGTAATGGCAATCGTGACTCCAACAAGTGGTATCAGAGCCAAAAGTCTAGAGTTCGAAACACACATGGCTCACGTTGGGTGGGGAGATTGTTGGGAATTGGATAATCCAATGCTCCCTGTTAATGGCCGTGTAGAAATATAACCCAACGCCCCAGTGCGTTTCATGGATCCATTAACTCTGATAATATATCTATTCACTAATAGCTACGAGTTTTGGCATAACGACAATTATAACTCCAACACTTAAAATAACTTTATTTGTTTTATTAGATGAGTATAGAAATGACCCAAAATTTCATTTATTCTTCATATTTATCCCTAATCAAATGACTTTCTTCTAAACCACTGTACCAAACTCTTGTATAGATTATCCTTAACCGTATGAGTAGTAATAACAATAAATTCTACGATTCTCTTCATGAATGCTAGGACTTAGAGGAGTTATTTTAATACATCCTTAATTAATTATCAGTTGGACTTCCCCAACCCAACAAAGTTTTCAAAAAAATAATAGATTATCTTAAAAAACACTTCAAAAGCTTTGAGGTCTCAGATTTAACATTAGCAATACCTTATAACATCCAAAATTTCTATTATTATTCTTTTTTAATGTGTAAAAACATTTCCATTTTAATGATAAAAATGATTACGTGCAAGATTATAACGCTACTACATATTGCACTAAAATTCGATGGCCTAGTATTAGGTATTTGATAGAATTGTGTTGTCACTTTGATGAGCATGATTTTCCAGGGTTTTCGATTCCACTCGGCCAAATAATTGACACGACAAATGGCCATTGGATATTCGAACTCGCCTCTAGTCGGATAAACAATGGACATGAGATACATACTTTATCGAGTATGGCAAACATGAATCGACAATAATAATCGGACAATAGGCGTTGGATAGTTGACCCAAAAAAAATCGAAGGGTGAACCGAAGGCCAAGTTGTCATCCAACTAGGGTTTCTGACATGTCGATATCGGAAATCCAATGCAGTAATCCAAAACTACCATTACGCATCTGATTCATCGTTAACCCACTTAAATCTATGCATCCAATATCATCAAATGGATTCAAGTCCCTCGTTACTACAGTTGACAAGGTGCATCCCCCAAACCTATACATATTGCAATGCGATTTTAAATCCCGGCCTAATCCAATGATCCACATGCATTCCACCTAATAATCAATGTTTCACATCAGATGAGAAGATGAGGCTTTTATGACACACGCCTTTCCGAAGAGCGATATGATCCAACAATCTTGAGCGACACAAATTAATGACTACTATGATATATCAGAATGCTAGGTGCATGGAAGTTAACGACCCAACTTGCCCTAATGTAGTAGCGTTTAGTCAAGATTCTTTGTGATAAATTTTATAAAGGAAAAATAATAACCAAGGTCATGGGACACGTATTCAAAGGTAAAAACATCCCAGTGTGGGTGTTCATTTGATTTATTATGGCTAAGGGAAATTGATAAAGGCAAAGGCAAAGGATTTGGAAAGGCATGAAGCATTAATTGGCATTTTATTTATAAAAAAAATGGAAATTAGGAGAAAAGGAAAGTAAAAGGTCACAGGCTTCATGTGAGGTGGAAAATGAAGGAAAATAATGGAAAATTGAAGAAAATAGAGGCCTCACTAATAAAAAGGCTTCTGAGGATAAGTTGTTACCTTTTGTCTCTATTCTCTCTCCCACAAACTTTTGGACACTTAGAATTTTTTTGGAGCACTTTGGAATTGCATCAAGAAAAGAAAAGAAGGCAAAGAGGAAGCAAAGATCATGCAAGGAAGAGCAGGATCAAGCAGCTATAGCGAAATTACTTGCAGATATCGAGTTACACGTATGATTTCTTTGCTAGTTTTGGCATGCATGGTTATGCATGTCTGTTCTTGGTTCTCTTGTTGTCATTGGCATAATTTTTTCTAGGTGTGATAGTGTTTTCCGCCTTGCCTTGGCATTTCCAGATAGCCATGGTGTGATGGGTTCTCTTGTATTTAGTTGAGTTGGATTATCAGATGGTTTCGAAATTGAGTGAGGTGGTCTCTAAAAGAAATAACACAACGCTTAAGGATCCATGGCCGAACTGGGATTTCAATAAAGCCAGATTTTGTGTGCCTCAGTGGGCCTAAGAGTCCTCAATTAATGAATGGATGAACATATGGTATATCCTATAGGTGTGTGCCTTCAATCGAGCCTAGGAATCCTTAATCGGTGAATAACGGGATATACGATAAATCCTAGAGGGTGGAGTCTTGATTAGGCCTAGGAGTCCTCGACCGTTGTATGGCGGGATATACGGTAAAGCATAGAGACTAGGAGACAAGAAAATTCCTCATGGTGTAGGTGGAGAAATATGGTGGAATCCATGCTCAGTTAGGCCCTAGTGATCTAGAGGGGATTGCGGTAAAGCCTAAGAAAACCTAGTTTGGTTTGGTTTTGAGTCCCACGTTCATGCTTGGAATACGCCACGAGGGTGATTGGCTGAAAGAAATATTTGGTTCAATCAATCTATGGTTGGGTGGTTCGTGGAAGTCCCAAACATTAATTCATTTTTCATTCATTAATAATATTTTCATCTCCTTGGTATTTCATGTGTAAATATATTGGCCCTATATGTGGATTATATGGCTATTATATCCTTATTATTTATGTTGGTTATATGTTGGTTATGAGTATGTTTTATGACAGACTTGATGTATGGCTCTCATCATGTTTTGATTAGTAATTGAAAGTACATTGAATATATGAACTAATAGATGATAATGCAACTATTGTAATGTGGCAACAATGCTTCTTTACAGATCTTAGATAAGTATTAGACCCCTATGCTTAGATCTATTGTTATGACTTATAGAATTCTAATTTGTGACATGTTTGACGAAATTCCTGTCATGGCTAGTAGGGACCTAATCAAGTCATTGATAAAGTATTTGCAAAAGTACCTTTGTTTCAATGTTATTTATTATTTCTGAAGGTTTCATGAAGTTCTGGGTAGTGGCGTGAGCCGTGGCCCTGAAAAAGTGGCATAGAATCTGGGGTCATTGGGTTAGAACTAGGTGAAAATTTCCACAGTTGTTGGCATGTCCATGCTATGGGAGTGACTAGAAGGCATCATTCATATGCATGGCCTGTCGTGGGAGCGGCTAGGGGTCCATATAAATGAAATCTCAAGTTTCCTTAGAGGTTGATCACCTGGAAGGGTTGGTTGGCTCTCGAAGGTTTTGTAGCATGTGTGGAAGTTTAGATTGGGTTGGTTTTTCTGGTTCTACTTCCTTAACTATAAATGGGGAGTTGAATCACATTATAGTACCCTCTCATCAAATGTTTACCCCAACGGACCGGTTAACTTGAGTAAATGTGGAAGGAGGGCGTTACAAAGTGGTATCAGAGCATGGTTCACCCCTTGTACTTAATGGGCGGTGTGTTGGTCCTGTATTCATGTTGGTTGCTTATATGTGCTCTCTATGCTTGTGGTTTATGTACTTGATGTGCATGCATGGTAGTGTTCATGGTTGTAGTGGTGTATCCATGTGAAAGTAGATGGTGTGTTGTTGGATGTGGTCATCACGAGTGTATGTCGATTATGCATTGGTTATGCATGTAAATGATTATATATTTTTATACATACATCGATATGCTTGTAGTTGTCATTCATAAAGTCATGGTATGTGTTTGGTATAATTAGGTATTGATAACTCAATAGTGGTTAAACTGGTGTTATATGTTGATGTGATTATGATTATACATGTATCATGCTAATCTGGTGGATCTTGGAGATAAGATATCCTCCCCTAAACTATATTGAGGTATGTTGATTATGTCATGTTTTGGTTTTAGATGACACAGTGTACTTGCAGGAAAGAGATCAAAGATGACTAGCAATATGGTAGACTACAGTTCACGAGATTCTCCCTATGGGTCAAATGAGTAGCATGGTGTTGGGAATTTTTCTGACTTAGCAGACACATTGAGAAGCTTGAAGGCATAAATAAGAAGTTACAAGGCATATAATGACAAGATTATTGAGGCACGGGAGAAAAAAGTAGAAGTCAATGCAGTAATCCTTCAAAGTTTTTTAGAATAGCAGAGACATGGATCACTTCGGATCAACCATGGGTAGGAGGAAAAAACAAATGGGGCATATGGAAGTAGATATTATGGTGGGCACAGGTTGAATAAAGAGGACACAATCGAAGATGGCAGGATCATGGATACTTCTTATAGGACAAGGGATGGAAACAGTTTCTATTCTAGTTCTAATTCTAACGGGAATTATGATCGTCGTCATTATCATCCTTACAGGAGGAGTGATAGGGGATATTTTCCACATGAGTTCAAGAAAGCGAAGGCACCTACCTTTGATGGAGAGTTGAAGAAGTCAGTGGATGCAGAGGCATGGCTACTTGGGATGAAGAAATTATTTGAGTTGCATGATTACATAGAGAACATGAATGCCATAATAGCTATCTTTAGCCTCAAAGGGAAATCATACATATGGTGGGAATATGTGAAGCGGGACAAATAAATTAGAACAAAATATATGAGTTGGCATGAATTCAAAAGACTTTTCCGGAAGAAATACTTGTCATAACGCTACTACGACAATGAATCCAAGGAGTTTTATGAGCTAAAGATGGGATCGGTGATAGATGACGAGTATATGACCAAGTTCTTGGAGTTATTGAGGCATGTACCATATCTTAAGGATGAGAAGGCCAAAGTTTAGAGATATGTCAATGGATTTCCATTAGCATTTATAGATTGGATTGAGTATGATGAGCCTCAGTCGCTTGAGGAAGTTATTATGAAATTGAAGCATTATTATGAGTGGTCAAAGCACAAGACATAATTTCAGTAAGGGTAGAAAGGGAAAGAAAAATATAAAGGTAAATGGCAGCTGAAAAGAACAAGGCCTGGGGATGTAGGTGAGAAAGAAAATGTTTCCTTACAAGAATTTTAATGGGTCACAACATGGAGGGAAATTGAATAAAGGTGATGGTATAGGATGATTGCAATGTTGGACATGTGGTAAGGAGTATCTTAAGAGGGATTTTCCGTAGAATCAGGGTGGTAGGCCTCATATTTACAGTGCACATGAAGCGTAGACAATTGGGGATGTTGGGAAGATAATTCCAAATATTTATGTAGCATTGGGTAACAAGAAGCCATATCACCAGGAAATTGTTATCGAGATGGATGGTAAGCTTTGTGATCAATTTGTTTCCATTTTGATTGACCCTCGATCTAATTATAGTTATGTTAGTCCTAACCTGGTGGATAAGTGTGGGTTGAATAAAGAAGTGAATGAGGAATCCTGGGTAGTGCAATTGGCTACAGGTTCAAAGAAGATAGTGTATCACTGGGTAAGAGCTTGTGCATTCAAGTTGAATGGTATGCCTACTTCATCACATCTGATTGTATTGTTGTTGGGATCATATGGTATGCTTTTGGATATGGCTTGGTTGTATCTTCTAGGACTAGGGTGGATTGTTATGACAAGGCCATTGAGTGTTTGGATGACAATGGAGAACATAGACTCTTGCAGGGTAAGAAGAAGGCAACATCAGTTATAATGGTGACAACTATGCAGGCAAAGCGCAGCCACAGAAGAGGGTGTGTGTTATTTGCAGTGCATATTTCTAGTGATAAAGGAAAGGATGTTGAGGATGCATAGGTATTGAGGAGGTACCAAATCTTGCAGCAATTTTAGGATGTGTTTCTAGTAGACATTTTAGAGTTTCCACCTCATAGAGATGTGGACTTTTCCATTGAGTTGGTACCAAGGGAAACACTAGTATCGAAGGCACCATATAGGATGAACACTACAAAGTTAGTAGAGATGAAGTTACAGTTGAAGGAAATGCTTGACAAGGGATACATTAGGCCAAGTGTATCACCTTGGGGTGCACCAGTGTTGTTTTTGAAGAAGAAGGAAAGTTCTCTTAGGTTATGCATTGATTACATGCTATTGAACAAGGTGACCATCAAGAACAAGTATCTATTGCTGAAGAACGATGATTTATTTGATCAGTTGAAGGGAGAAATAGTATTCTCGAAGATTTATTTGAGATTAAGATACCATTAGGTACGGATTAAAGAAGAGTACATTTATAAGACATCTTTTAGGACCAAGTATGGGCATTATGAGTTTGTTGTAGTTCCATTTGGTTTGAATAATTCTCTAGCTACGTTTATGTTCTTGATGAATATTGTATTGTGTCTTTATATGGACATGTTCGTTATTGTATTCATTGATGGCATATTGATATATTCTAAAAATGAGGAAAAGTATGTCAAGCACTTCGCAGCAGTGTGAAGATTACTGAGAGAGCATCAGTTGTATGCCAAGCTTAGCAAATGAAATTTATTTCAAACATAGTAGATACATTACTTGGGACATGTTGTTTCCAAGGAAGACATAGCAGTAGATCAAGAGAAGATAAGAGCTATCATGGAGTGGGAATCTCCTAGAAATGTGGATGAGGTAAGGTCATTCACAGGTTTAACAATTTATTATAGGAGGTTCGTGAGGAACTCCTCTCGCATTGCATATCCTATTACGTCACTACAAAGGAAAGGTAAGAAATTTGAATGGACCGAGGAATGTGTATCAAGTTTTGAGAAATTGAAGCAGTTGTTGAAAGATGCTCCAATGTTAAAGATTGCAGATCCAGACAAAGAATTTGTGGTGTTCGAAGATGCTTGCCAGAGCGGACTTGGTGGATTCCTGATGTAAGAAGGATAGGTAGTGTTTTATTAGTCACGGAAATGGAATGAGCATGAGAAGAATTATCCGACACATGATTTTGAGTTGGCATCAATTATCCATGCTTTGAAGATGTTGATACATTATCTTCTTGGTAGGCAGTTCATCTTGATGAGTGATCACATTAGATTGTGGCATCTATTTTACCAACTGAATCTAAATTCTAGACAAGCTAGATGGTTGGCCACGATCAGTGAGTTTGACTTTGAGATAAGGTACATCAAGGGTAATGAGAACAAGGTTGCAAACGCTCTTAGCAAGAAATTACAGGTGAATCACATAGCAACTATGAGTTCTTATGGGATAAACATACATGATCAAATATTACATGCATGACAGTAGGATAGTAGGTACATGGAGCTTATGCATAGGTTACAACAGGGTACAGGTGGTCAGGATGTGGACTATCATATTACTACAAATGGTTTGGTCAGATTTAGGGATAGGATATATGTGTTGAATGACATTAAGCTCAAGAATACTATCTTGCGAGAGTTTCATGCAAAAATATATTCAGGTAACCCAGGATACCATAATACATTGATAGTAGTGAAGAAGTTTTATCATTGGCCGAATCTAAAGAACAACATGGTAGAGTTTGTGGCTAGATTTTTGGACTATCAATAGGTGAAGGCAGAGTGTAAGCATCTAGGTGGACTATTACAGCTGATTCTGATTCTAGAGTGGAAGTGGGAAGTCATTTCCATGGACTTCATCATAGGTTTGTCGAGGAAATCTAGACATCATGATTCAATCATGGTTGTGGTGGACATGTTGACAAAGGTAGCACACTTCATTCTAGTGAAGTACATGTATTCAGCTAGTGATGTGGCACAAGTATTCATTAGAGATGTATTAAGGCTACATGGATTTCCAAGGAAGATTGTGTCAGATAGGGATGTTAAGTTCACTTGCGCATCAAGCCCAAGAAGAGCTCCTTGAGGATTAGATCATGTGCTAAGTTGACACCTTGGCTTTTTGGACCTTTCAAGATTCTTGAAAGGATTGAACTAGTAGCCTATCGACTTGCATTGCATCCGACAGTGAAATTTGATGATGTTTTCCATGTGTCATTCATTAAGAAGTATGTTAAAGATGTTGATCATGTGATTGACTGGTATCTATTGCAGGTGGATCCAGATGGATAATTCCAGTGAAAACCTCAATGCATATTGCAAAGAAATATGCTCATGCTTGAGAACCAAGCAATTGAGCAGGTTAAAGTGCAGTGGAAGCATTTTGGGCTCAATGAAGTTACGTGGGAGATGGCAGATCAGATGTGGGATATGTATCATTCTCTATTTTCTAGTTGAATTATTTTTTTTAGTATCTGTATTGGGGTGACATTATGGTATATGTGCATCTTTATATCGATGTAAATACCTCCATGAGTTGTATTATAAATCTCCAATAAGTGGTATGTGTGCCATGCTTTTATGGTTCTTGTGTTGTTATGTGTCATGTTGGTTTGATGTTGATCATTTTAAATATTGCATCGAGCGAAGTTATAAAGATACATGGGAAATATGTTTTTCTTTCAGCAGTCTTGTTGGTTGTAGGTGTCATTTAACACCGATGACAATGTTCCTCCAAGGGGGAGTGTTTTATAACAACCCTAGCCAAAAGTTCACGTAATAAAATTAATAAAGGAAAAATAAGAACTAAGGTCATGGGACATGTATTCCAAGTTGAATGTTGGGAAAAACATCCTAATGTGGGTGTTCATTTGGTTTATTATGGTTAAGGGAAATTGGCAAATGCAAAGGAAAAGGCTTTGGAAAGGCATGAGGCATTCATTGGCATTTTATTTATGAAAATAATGGAAATTAGGAGAAAAGGAAGTTGAAAGGCCACAAGTTGAATATGAGCAGAAAGATGAAGGAAAATAATGCAAAATTGAAGAAAATAGAGGCCTCATTTATAAAAAGGCTTATGAAGATACGTTGGTACCTTTTGTCGGTTCATTTTTGGATCTCTCTCTCTCTCACACACACTCTTGGACACTTAGAGTTTTCTTGGAGCACTTAAGCATCGGATCAAGAAAATAAAGGAAGGAAAAGAGGAAGCAAAGATCAATCAAGGAAGAACAGGATCAAGCGGCTATAGTGGGATTACTTGTAGGTATCGAGTTGCATGTACGATTTTCTTCCTAGTTTTGGCATGCATTGTTATGAATGTGTGTTCGTGGTTCTCTTGTTTTCATTGGCAGGGTTTTTTTCAAGTGTGATAGTGTTTTAAGCCTTATCTTTCCATTTCATGATAGCCATGGTTAGATGGATTCTCTTCTATTTGATTGAGTTGGACTTCCGGATGGTTTCAAAGCTTAGTGAGGTGGTCTCTAAAAGAAAGAACACAAGGCCTAGGAAACCTTGAACCAAACTGGGATTGCAGTAAAGATAGATTTTGTGTGCCTTGGTGAGCCTAGGAATCCTCAATCAATGAGTGAAGGATATACAATAAAGCCTAGAGGTGTGTGCCCTTGATCATGCCTATGAATCCTTAACTAGTGAATGGCAGGATATATGGTAAACCCCAAAGGGTGTATTCTTGATTAAGCTTAGGAATCCTTGACTGTTGTATGGCAGGATATACAATAAAGCATAAAGACTAGGAGACAAGAAAAATCCTCATGTTGTAGGTGTAGAAATATGGTGGCATCCATTCTTTTTTAGGGCCTAGTGGCCTAGAGGGGATTTCAATAAAGCCTAAGGAAACTTGGTTTGGTTTAGTTTTGATTCCCACATTCATGCTTGGAATATAGCACGGGGGTGATTAGCTGAAAGAGAGATTTGGTTCATCCAATCTATGGTTGGGTGCTTCATGGAAGTCCCAAATCTGGTTGGATTTTTCATTCATTAATAATAGTTTCATGTCCTTGGTATTTTATGTGTAAATGTGCTGGCTTATATGTGGATTATATGGCTATTATATCCTTGTTATTTAAGTTGGTTATATGCTAGTTATGAGCATGTCTTATGATAGACTTGATGTATGTCTCTCATCATCTTTTGATTAATAATTGAAAGTACAGTGAATATAAGACCTAATAGATGATAATGCATCTATTGTGATGTGGCAACAATGCTTCTTTACGAATCTCATATAAGTATGAGACCCATATGCTCAAATTTGTTGTTATGCCCGATAGAATGCATATTTGTGACATGTTTGAAGAAATGCCTTTCATGGCTTATTGGGGCCCCATCAAGTCATTGATCAAGTATTTGCATTAGTACCTTTTTTTCAATGTTATTTATCATTTCTGAAGGTTTCATGGCGTTTTGGGTAGTGGCTTGAGTCCTAGCCCTGAAAAAGTGGTAGAAAATCTATGGTTCCTGGCTAAAAAAACCTAGCTAAAAATGTTCACAACTGCTGGCATGCCCATGTTGTGGGAGTGACTAGAAGGCCTCATTCACATTCATGGATTATCATGGGAGCGACTAGGGGTCCATATTAGTGAAATGTCAAGTTGCCTCAGTGGTTGATCACCTCGAAGGGTTGGTTGGGTCTTGAAGGTTCTGTAACATGTGTGGAAGATTAGATTGGCTTGGTTTTGTCGATTCCACTTCCTTCACTGTACATGGGGAGTTGAATCACATCATAGTAGCCTCTCTTCACATGTTTACCCTAGTGGATCAGTTAACTTGGGTAAATGTGGGAGGAGGGTGTTACACCTTATATTGATTGTTGCAGTAGATAATCCATAACTCGTTAATGCTTGAAGGAAGCCTCTTTCTCAAACTATATCTTGGGTAACTACATGGGAAAGATAATCAAGCATGTCAGGGATGAAATATACAAAATTATCATACTTGTGCCAAAATTATTTGGAAAACAGAAGTTTTATGCATTGAATTGAAGTTTTGGGGACCTATGTTTCTTTTGGAAATGTTGCATTTCATTTCAGAATGTTTTCAAAAGCAAGATGTTGTATTCATGACATGAACCTTTAAAGATGCCCTGCATATGCTACTAGTTGAGATATGCTTCCCTAAAAAATCTATAATGGACTATTAGCCTTTATATGTTCTTGATTGATTTCATGACATATGGATTTTATGGTTTTGGGCATTTGGATTTTGGAAAGAAAACTTGCATATAACAAAGGTTAGCTAAAAATTGGAAATATAGGGCTTGTAAACCCTATAATTCTAGAAGGATTAATAAGAAATCCCAAGGGTTGACAGATAGAACCATAGAGCTAGACCTAAATCGGAGTTTCCACTAAAAGAAGAAAAAACTAGCTTATGTGAAGAAGGAATAACATCGTGAGAATTCAAGAACACAACTATTTGTAATTAGAGTATTTATGGTTGAATCTAGAACATGTGTTCAAGAAGAAGTAATAGATCCAAAAAAATAGTTTATCATGCCAAGAATAAATAAATTGAGATTCAAGAAAACAAGAGCTTCTCTCAATGTTAGTTTGTTTCCTAAATGCAAGTTTATAAGGAGCATGACTAGAAATAATGTAGAAAAAAGTACTAGCTATATCAAACAAGAGAAGGTAATCAAGGTAGAAGACTCATATGAACAAGTTAGATGAAAAATCAGTAAAATTATGACTTGATTTGTATAACATACCTGAAATGCACCAATAAATATCCATCTCAACTAATCTAATGTCAAACTTGGCATTAAAATAGATAAATTGAGAATAAAAATACATGTAATTCACATAAATTGAGTTAAAGATAGATAAGACATCATCATAGCAATGAAATAAATTAACAAACATTTTTATGACTAAATATTAATTAAATAGTCTCGAGTGCATGAATACCTGAGTGAGATCTTCTTGGTTTCAAGAATCCTTTATCATAGTAGTCTAATCTTGGAGCAAATGTCCCTTAATTTGACGGAGCAACAACGAACTCAACATCGAATTTGTTGTTGCTCTATTGGATTGATGGAGGTTTTCTTGAATATTATCCAAATCCTAATATATTCTATACTAAATATGGCCAACCACGTGAAGGTGGAATCTCTTATGGCCCCTCCCCTCTTCACATCACTCTCAATTCCCCAATACCCAATATATCTACTAGAAAAGAGTTGAAATAAACTAATTACGATTCATACATAGACACTAGAAAAAAAAAAAAATTCATAAAGAAACATATATAAATAATTCATTAACCTATAACATCCATTCACTCATTAATCATAGACACAAACACTTATCTAAATAAATTTTATCACAAAGATATGTTTTCATAACATGGTACGTGACGTTTCTAATGATATAACTAGTAAAACATTTCTTTTTTTTCTTCTTCACTTTTGAATAGAATATAGAAATGAATTCATCAAATACTTTTTCTCCTTCAGTTCTTGTTGCCTTTGTAGCTTTCATTGAAGACCTAGTCATGTACTCATGACATCGTCAAGGCTATTGCAAGAGGGGCTGATCATCAACTGCAACAAGAAAGAAATGTTAAATTGATATTTTTTGTTATTATTATTACAAGTATTTTATTAATAGAAATATCATTATAGTGTTCTTTACCTGCTTCAGTAGTGAGGAAAAGTAGAGTTGTTTTTAGTTTACTGTTCATCAGTTGTAAATGTATGTGGTATATTTTCTATTATGATGTTACATGTTGTGTTTCGTTATTTGATAATGATTCTAATATCATGGCTTAATAAACTAGGTCATACAAGAGATTTTTTGAAGTTTCCACTGGAATCCTAGATATTGGGTTGGTGATTGACTTCATAGCTGGAATATTAGGTTTTATAAGAAGACTAAGTGGGATATATTCTTGATAGAACATCTAACAATGTGATGTAAGATATTCCCCAGTATATTAATTTTCCTCACAAATATAGTATGGGGGTTAGCTTAGGTCCTTCATCATCATAGGAAGTGTTATATACTCCCTGAAGCTTACCCTATATCAACTAGGTGAGCTATTGGAAACATTCCAAATAAGCGAATTCCTAAGATTTGAATGCTCATATGCAGAAAATGGGTGGTTGATTTGTCATTGACCTAGTCAGTAGATCAATATAATATAAGGAGACTACATTTCTAACATCTAATAGGCATCCCTACACCTATATACAAAGTAAAATATGTTTGTTTTTGCTTCTTTTTTTGGTTTTTGTTTTGTACTGCAAAGAATTGTTCCTAATGCTTGATGCAAATGGTGTTAAATTACTTGCATTTTGGGTCAATGCTCTAATTTTCTAGGGGTAGAATAGTTTGGTGGTTTGATGAGTGGACTAACACTTTATTTAAGTGAGCTTGAAGATACAAATTGTCATAGGGTGAGGGTGTGTGAGGGAATTTTCCTTGATTTAATGTGCTTCATCAAGATTGAATGTTTGGTTGGTTGGCCAAGTGGATTAACATTGATGAAATTGTTCATATGTTCTATTGATAGTTGGATGGGGTGAATTAGTAAATATTTTCGTTATGTTGAACAATTTGGTGATAAGTTCATCATATGAGTATTAGCTCTATATGATGGTTCTCAGATCTATTCAAAGGCTTGCTCCTCAATTCAGGTTAGGAAAGAAACGTGACATTTAAAATTTGTATTTAAGTTATGATTTCAAGAGTAAAAACCCCTAATACCTCATCACTAGGATATGACCCCTATGCAACTGATCCATATTCCTTTTGGGGTCAACTTGTTTTCCGCCATATGAAATATCAAAAATGTTACAACTCACTAAGGGGAGAATTAATCCCAAATTGTTGTATATTGTCTCTTATTGTCCTTAAGAACTTGATAATATGCATTAAGGAGGGGCTTTGAGATATGTCTACTTAGGTTTACTCTTGTGAAAAAAATTCTAGTGTAGATTACATCCATGTGCTAGGAAGACATAAATCTTATAGGAAGACATATACATAACTAGGTATTACCCCTGGGTCTCGGTGATGGACGTCAGATCGAGCGCACTAACTAACTTCATAAATACCCTACCCAACTATCATGTAGTAGTCCTTTGACAATGCCATGGGCTCATCTTCCAATTCACGTTGGGATTGGGAAATGAAGGTGTTGACAAACCCACCATCTACCCACATTTATGGTGGATTACAAGCTATTGCACTTGTCTTTCGGCCTAGCGAGAGGACCTCAAGATTATATTTAAATGCCTATGGAACACATGCAATTTTCCATTGCAATAGTATGTTATTAAGTTCCATAGCAGACATAAGTTTGAAATTTGTTTAAGGAGTTGGAAGATAAGCTCCATAGAAGAAATTATGGTGAAAAGTTTCAAGGTCTGTTCAAGATCAACCATGGTGTGCGAGCAGGATCTACCACATAGAGGATGTTTTGGCGGAGGAAGACCTCCTCTCCAACATAGGCATGGGAAGGGATATTACCTTGTTTATTATAACATCCCCCACTTTTTCTTTTGAATGGTTTCATACTTAGAGGTGCAGGAATTCAAGGTGACGGGAGAAAATATTTGGGCTCTGAGAAACCTCCAATGTCATCACTTCAGAGACCATGAGGATGTGAATGTTCTATCGGAAGAAAATGTCTTAAACATGGAATTCCACCTGCACTAAGCCAAGGTGGTCTGCCAATGCATTGTTGGGCTTCTAGGAACACAACTTTAAGGCTCTGTGTCGCCCTTGTTGGACACAACTGTAGATTCTCCCTAGCGCTCTCTAGCTTAGACATCAACGTCACATGATCGACAATGTAGTCCCTCGCTGAAACATCACAAGTCTTGCAACAATCCTAAGGTAGCTCAATTTGGAATGGTTTACTCTAGTAGCAAAAGTGGTCACCATAACAATCCAAAGGTCTTGTCTCTCTATCAACTCTTAGTGTAGCCAACGTCTTCTAGTCAACCATCTCCAATGGTGCACCCTCTTCCTGATGATACTAATTACTATAGGCCTTGTCCTACAGTTGAGGAAGTCCCTCCCAAAAATTACTTGGGCATTAGGTGGCTTCTAGGGTATCCCTTCTCATGGCCACAATGCCCCTATGCTTTTGTCTCTTTCTATTTTTTGCTCATGGTTCCTTTTTGTAACCTCACTTCAATTTCCCTCTATAATGTGGTTTTGTAGTCTTAAGGAGGATCTTTGGTTTCTCCTTAATGGGTATAGGCCTCCTCTTGATTCTATCATTTTCTATGGATTTCAGACTCTAGAACATGATCATGGCTCAATTTTGCAGAGCCACAAAGCTCTCTTGAATGTAATTTTTGTCCATCTATAATATAAAGCTTTTACTTATATAAAAAAAAGGGTCAATATAAGGTATTATTTCAGGACACGTTTCGATGTGAAACCTTTGATACACCTCCACTTATCATGGAAAATGGTTTTGAGCACTTGTGATGGCTTCAATGTCTTTGAAAATAGGTCTTGATTGTTCCACCTTTGTTTGAGGTGTCTAGATATCTAAAATTTATTTTTTTGAAGATATTTCTATTGTAATAAGTGTTTGTTGCAACGGATTCATTTATTCTATATGTTTCTTTCCTTTAGGTAATTCCATGGGTCTTTTAGTAAGATCCCTACCTGAAGGAATTTTGTCTAGAATGAGAGTAAACCAAATTATACTTCAAATATTGTATACATTCCTTGTAGATTTAAACTGCTTATGTAATTTTTTAAAACAAAAGACTTGAATCTACTTTACTCGTCAACAAAAACAAATAATCAATTGAGAAATCACAACATAAACATGAGACAAGATTCAACCACATATGCTGAGAGATTTTTCTAAGGGGAAAGCTTGTTGCTCAAAACCATTTCTTATCTGTATATTGCATTAGATCAAAAAATATGAGAAGAGAATAATGCTTTTTTCAAGCCCGAGCAACCTTTGCACTATCTCTATCTGTCTCACAACTTCCTGGATAAGTACAGGCCAATACTTAACCAATTTTCTACTTGCCCAAGTCCATATATCCTTGTGATGTTTCCTTGGGAATTATCCCCTTATTAATTAGGGAAATTCCTCAATTAAAATTACGCAATCCTCGTAGGCCTTCCTCTGACGGCATGCACCACTTGTACAATTTAGATGATTATACAATTGATATTATATTGTCCCCGAACTCCAATCTCAACTGGGTAACTCTCATATCTGACATGCATGAGTTATTTATGAGTGAATAATCAATTTATTGGTTGATCATTGCAAGCAGCAACACACTACGCTGCAAGAAGCACCACACTTAAACTAGTTGGAACTAGTTTAACTGACTTTAACTCAGTTAAACCGAATTAATTAATTACAACTCAAATAAACTCAACAGGGGCTCCTAGAATGTAGGAGACACTCTACATGACTCAAGTTAGACCCTCAAATCAAATTAACTAATCCAATTAAGTTAAATTAACTTAGTTAACTTACATAAGTTGTCGTGAAATGTGGAATTACAATTTTATTCCTAATTTAATTCAAGGACAAAATTAAATCAAGGTCTTTCTTGATGTTATTTTCAACATTTCTTATTGCAATTTTCAACACTCCCTCTCAAAAAGAAAGGGATTCACAGCTATCCCAATCCAATACCTTTGGATTGTTATGCATTTAACTCTTATCATTGTTGTTGTTGCTACTGCAACATTTGCAACCAGAAAAAGCATCCAAACAAAATAAACTAAATCAACTATGTCTGCAACTGTCTACTGGGAAAATTATAATACTACTGACACTGCTACTGAGCCTCCTGCTCTATTATCAACAATACTCTACACTCCTCACTATCTAATTGAAACATATCCTCCTACTATGAAATACTATGGGTCCTATTAGTAGGGTAATAATCGATGAGACAAACAGACCTCAATGGATCCTGCCCAAATTCTTGTACTTTTGGGACTATTGCTTCACATCGCCCCACTTCTCACTTGGAGGTATGGCTACATGTGTTCCCTCTACCCACGTGGCTCGAAATTCTCCCTTATTCAAGATCTCTTCTTGAGTGGATGTCTCCGTTTCGCTTCCTCTCTACTTCTCCAATTGTGGCTGCTCCACAACTTGTTGAGGTTTCTTTTGAGGCTACATGTTGAGAGGTAATTCATGCTCCCTCTCAATCACCAAGTCTCTAACATTTTCCTTGCTCTTCAAGGATTTGCATGCATCTTGTACCTCAATTGTATACAGGTTCTTGACTCACACACCAATCTGCTTCACCCGTCCCTTGGTGATGTTACTAAGGAAAACCTTTCCTTTGATAAATATCACATCATAGCCATGAATTTCCAATACTGCGATGAAAACAAGATTCTTCTTTAGTCCTAGAACAAAAAACACATATGTGAGTCTGAGAGGGGAGCTTGACTCCCTCTGAAAAATAATTGAACCAATATCGGTCGCTTTATACCTTCCATCATCTCCAAACTCTATACTGCTTGAGGTGTTGGGTTGTGTTATATTCTTTCCACGACTAGCCCATGTAGTTAATTGGGGGGTTAGAAGGGGGGCAGAGCCCCCCCATTTCGTTGCGCTGATTGCATAGTGGGGAGTGACAGGGGGTTTGAGGGATGCAGGTAACCCCACTCTGTGGGTCCGGGGAAATTTCGGTTTTGGACCCTATGTTAGGATGGGCGGACCCACCTATGGTTTTGTGCATGATTTTTGCACATGGTTTTGTACATGATGGTTTTCTGTCCATGGTATTGGATACTTCGGCATGTATAAATATGTATTGTAACAATGAAAGGAATATAATGAGAAATGAAGCTAGTAGTCCCAATTTTGGGATCCAGGGGAAAATTGCTATGTATATGTGTTTTATGTATTATGCTCTCGCATTGTTTATTTTTTGTGTTTTAGAATTCGTATGCAGGTAATTTTTGTATGGGGTTAAAACCTACATTTTGTATCGGAGTTGTTTTGGCTTCAAGGGGATGCCTTTGTTACTGAGGGGTTTCGCTCGGGCCTGTGGTAGACATTGTTCAATGGGAGATCTACGGGATCGATTCTAGTGTTGAAAGAAGATGACAAGCAATGGAAAGATAGAGATTGAGAAATTTAATGGTCAAAGTTTTGAGTTGTGGAAACTCAAGATGGAGGATCTGTTGGTGGATAAAGATTAGTGGATCACGGTAGATCTGGGTACTAAACCAATGGGAGTGTCTGATGAAGAATGGAAGAAGTTGGATTGGAAGGCAAAGAGCACAATACGATTATGTGTTTCAAATTCAGTATTGCTGAATGTATCAAGGGAAGCTACGACGAAGGCTTTGTGGGACAAGTTAGGGACTTTGTACCAACCTAAGTCTCTGGTGAATATACTGTTCCTTCGGAAAAAGTTGTATAACCTGAGAATGAAATGTGGAGACTCGATGACAGAGAATTTGAATGCATTTAATAATATGGTAAGTCAGTTAGCATCTGTTGATATTAAATTTCAGATGAAGATAAGTGCATCAGTTTATTGTGTTCTCTACCAAATTTGTGGGATAGTCTGGTTATTGCAATAGGTAGCAATGCAACTACCTTGCAGTTTGATGAAATAGTCTCATCCTTGTTGATAGAGGAGATGAGATGGAAAAATATGAAGAGACAGAATGGTGATGCCTTGTCTGTACGAGGACGCTCCCAGAACAGAAACAAACATAAGTCATCGAGTAGGAGATCTAAATCTAGAGGGAGATCTAAATCTCCAGGAAAACTTGTAAAGGTGGTGTGCTGGAAATGCGAAAAGGAAGGGCACTAAAAAAGGGACTGTAAATCTAAAGTTCCTGATAAAGGAAATGGATTTGATGATGCTCCTTCTACAGAGGTGAAAACCACCTCAGATGAAGGTGGGGATGTGTACTTGGCTTCTTCAAGTGCACATGTAGATCATGAGGCATGGT
>APFE030620513.1:0-12982 GCA_000404065.3 Pinus taeda | reverse complement strand
TTCTTCACTAAGGTGGATAATCCTCTTGGTGAGAGGAAAATATATTGTGAAGGAAGGATGGCTCGTTCTATTGTTTAACACCTAGAACACAAACCTACCTGCCCTCTGGCCCTCTGGTGGCATCTCTCAAGGTCTGTTGATAGCAGCATGTGAAAGGCAATGACATAAAGCTTGGATAATGCATGTCCTACCATCATCATCCTATAATTGTCCAAATCAATCTTGGATCTCAATTTTTATATCGAGTGAATAGTATGGTGGGACCAGGCCTATGGAAATTCCAAGCAAACAACATGGTTAAACAAATCAACAATGTAACCTATAAGAGGACGTATCCCATTTTTTCATAATTCTGCCTCGAATCCCACCTCATCAGCCGCTCTACTGGTGTTTATCTCCCACACTACTTGCCGAGTATTTAAGTCTATTTCAACATTAATTAGTTGTTTCCTGATGCCAAAAACCAATGCCTCTACATATCTAAATGAAGGAGCAGGATGCCCATTCTAAAGGTCCATTATTTCCACCATGCCTTCATCAACAATGATGTATTCATTCTTTCCAAATATAAAAGTGAACATAGATATAGGCTCTTGGACCTATTTGGAAAAGTTATTGATCCTCCAAGGGGTGTGAGGAATTTATGTCTCCCCCTAGTTTTACACTAGCCTCATGAAAATAACACCTTTATGAGTCTGATTCAAGCTTCTGAATCTGTTGGTCTGAGCTTCATGTGAGAGCACAACTGTACCTAGGGAGGTAGCCAACATGGTGGATATGGTTTGGGAATTTATGACAAATATTTTAGTGCATCCATCTGCAGACATGACAACTGAGGTGGCTGGGTTAAAGTGTTTAGCACACAACTCGACAAACTTTAGGAAGGGGTAGATATCATGGACAAAGTGCTAAGCCAATCCGGATATTCAGTGGGGATGGTTATTTATTCCTTTCAAGAAACGACCATATGCAGCTCCAATTAGTTGGCATGAGGCGGATGTGGTAGTTTGTGGGGTGGCCACTTGGGCGAATTCATAAATGAATGAAGGGGGTTTAAGTTAAGAAATCAATGCTAGTAGACATTGGGGTTTGTTCCTTTTTCTTGATAATTACTTGTGAATTATGTTGGCCTCTTTTACCTTTTTATTAGATTATCTTTCATCAATAAATTACCAAATTATGTATGTGTGAACATCACAAGAACAAGAGACACAATATGTAGGTGCACAACCAAGCAAAAACCCCTATAAGGGGAAACCCAGTCAATAACTCTTCCTTCAGTCATTCAATTCAAGATGAGACACTTCTAGACTTCTTAGACCTAGACAAAGACCTCCTCCAACCACAAAGTCAACCCTTCCTCCTTGTAGATGTCCTTTTCTTAGCCTTCCAAATGTCAACACTCCAAGGTGTGGCTTCAGATCAAACTTCCAGCCCCATCAACAGATTTTCAACCCCCATTTTCAAAACTTCGACCCTGCAATAGAGAAAAAATTTCAGCCCCAACTTCAACTCAATATCTTCGCACACGTGAGAGCAAGGTAGCCCAAAATCTCACTTTTCCTCTTCCGAGATTCTCTCCTTCTTCTCTTGCAACTTCACACTCTTTTCCAGCTATTTCTTCTTAGAGATCGAACTTGTTGATGATGCTCTCCAAAGTAAGTTGAAGTGCTCAATATATAGGCTTCTTGTGAGGTTGAATTTTCCTAATCCAGGCTGACTTGTTGAGGGCAGGGCCGACTTGGTGTGGAGGTGACAAATTACCTTTTTGACTTGAAAATAATTCTTTTTACATGATATAAAAGCCCAAGAAGGGTCTAATAATAATGACAATGACTCTAATGACTCAAGAACAAACATAGAAGTCCTCAATGGGGACTTTGACCTAGAAAACATTGACCCAAGCATGAAACCCATGCTTCAATAAGTCATTTTTCTTTAATAATAAAATTTTGTTTTGACAAGTACAATTATGAAGACCAAAGCTAGTTACATTCTTCAACACTCCCTCTTAACTAGGGAGGTATTCATAATTACATTTTACACATACATACAAGTACATTGAAGGTTTCAAAATGACATGAACTATGAAGAGTTTTGGCACACTCAGTGTTACAAACTAGATTCTTGACCAAGGTAATCTATCCGGGTGGGACTAATATGGACTAAAGATTTCAACCAGTCTAGGTACCATTAGTCTTACTAACTAACCATCAACCCAGGGATCTAAGTGTGTGTCTAAGGTCAGAGCTCCAAGATCAACACCACCCTCTCTCTTCGAGATCTATACATTAACACACAGGTCGGCCAAATGTCCTCCCAAGCATCTGCCATTAGATGCTTCATCTCTCCCTATCAACTAAATATATAATAGACCAACCCAAGCATGCTTCTAAAATATTCAAACTTCTTATTTGGAAGAGACTTCATTAGTACATCAACTACTTGTTCATCTGTTGGAATATACTGTAGCTTTACGACCCCATCTTGTACCATGCTCCTAATTTAGTTGTATTTTTTGTTGATATGCTTTGTCCTTGCATGGAAAACGAGATCTCTAGACATGTTGATGCTACTTTGATTATCACAATTTATCATAGTATGATCCAAAGGCTTCCCAAACAAATATGACAAAAGTTTTCTTACCACACAACTTCCTTTTCTACTTCACATGCAACAACGTATTCTACTTCAACACTACTTAATGCAACAAGATCTTGTCTTCTACTCATCCATGAAATCATAGCAGATCCCAAGATAAAAAAATCCACCTATAGTGCATCTTCCATCAATCTCATTGCCATCCTAATTGGAATTGGTAAAACCTGTTAACTTGACTTTCTTTTCATCATACTTTAGGCAGTGATATATAGTGCCACGTAGATATCTCAAAATATGCTTGGCAACTATCCAATGGTCATGACAAGGCTCCAACTAAAATTGACTAAGAACATTCATGGAAAAACATACCAGGTCTTATATTTACTATGTACATCAGAGACCCCACCAACTTACGATAGCTAGTAGGTTCAACAAGGCTAGAGTTAGAGCTTCTCAACTTCTTGAGATTAGTGATCATAGGAGTAGTCATAGGTTTGGAATCCATCATACCAAATCTTTGCAATATCTCAATTATGTATTTCCCTTGACCTAGATATATTCTCCAGATTTCTACTAGGCTTCCAAACCCAAGTAATAATGCATGAGTCCCAGATATTTTGTTTCAAATTCGGCTACCAACATCTTCTTACATTCTTATATTCTATGCTCCACATCTGTAATAAACAAATCATCCACATATAGTAGAATAATGACTAGTTCATTTTTCACCACCTTGATGTAGAGGTTTGAATGTGAAAAACTTTTGACAAACCCAATTCTCAAGAGATATTCATCCATTCTTGCATACCATGCCCTAGGAGTTTACTTCAAGCGATATAGGGCTTTCTCGAGTTTGCAAACATGTGTGTCCTTACTATTTATCTCAAAGCCTTCCGGTTTTTCAATGTATACTTCTTCATCGATGATTCCACTTAGAAATGTTGTCTTTATGTCCATTTTATGAATATTCCATCCCATTGTAGTAGCCAACAAAACCAAAGATCTTATAGTATTATATCTTGCAGTAGGTGCAAAGGTTTTTTCATAGTCTATGCCTTCCTTTTGATAAAAAACCCTTGCAAGGAATCTAGCTTTGTATTTGTCAATACTTCCATCAATAGCATGTTTGATTTTGTAAATCCATTTTGAAGTGAAAACCGATTTATCACTAGTTCTAGGAATGATTTCCCAAACCCCATTCTTCATGATGGATTGATATTCTTATTGCATCACCTTCTTCCATTCTTCTTGATGAGTAGCTTCTTCAAATGTAGTTGGTTTAACTTCTATTAATTTTGTCATATATGATGCATATCCTAAATATCTATTTGTTCTTTTTCTCTCTCTAAAAGTTCCTTTAGTAGCTCCATGTCCTTCGACATCTTCAAGATTATCTTTTAACCAATTTGGCTTCTTCCTTGTTTTGGGTATGATCATGGGCTGAATAGGCTCACTTGGTCCTTCTACTTCTTGGTTTGTAGTTGACTTATCACGATGTTCTTATTATTCAACTAGTGGTGTATCTTCGTCATCAGAATCTATTGGAATATCCTTGGATCTTTTGTAGGCATGATTCTAATCAAATATAACATGCATGCTTACTTCAATTTGTCTTCCTTCTTTGATGTAGATTCTATATACTTTTTAAGAGAGACTGTAGCCAACAAAGATTCCTTTAATTCTTTTAGAATCAAATTTATTTCGCTTGTCTTTTGGAACATGGATGTATGCAGGACACCCAAAGATGCAGAGATGGTCCACACATGTCTTCTTTCCCGTGAAGGCTTCTTTAGGTGTCATATTCTCTAGGATTCTATGAGGACTTGTATTTTGTATATATACTATTTTCATTGATACTTCACCCCATAGGAACTTTGGTAGATCTTGATCAAATATCATAGTTCTTATATATTCTTCAATTGTTCTACTTTTCCTTTCTGCAACTCCATTCTGCTCGGGATTGTAGGGAACAATGAGATCCCTCTAAATACCCGCTTCTTTACAATATAAAACTATTTATTTTGAAGTGTATTCCCCACCATTGTCGGATCTCGAATTTTTTGTCTTTCTTTTGGTTAAGGTTTCCACTTCAGATCTAAACTCCTTGAACTTTTCAAATACTTTGTCCTTTGTCTTGAGAAGGTAGAGGCATGTATTTCTAGAGTGATCATCAATGAAGGTCACATAATAAAGATGGCCTCCAAGAGATTTGTTAGACATAGGCTCACACACATCATAATGAATGAGTTCTAATATTTCCTTAGACCTTGTATCACTACTAGTAAAAGGCTTCCTTGTATTCTTTCCCAAAGCACACCCCTTACATACTCCTTCATGATGTTACTTGAGTTGGGGATGCCATTTACCATTTGATTAAGAGAGGGAATGGTATTATAATGTATATGCCTATATCTTCTATGCCACAGTTCGATAGGATTGATCTCCATGTGAACTAGGGCTTGAGGAGATAGAGTTATGACTCTATATAACCTTCCTTCATGTACTCCAATAATTTTTGCCTTATCAATGCTTGAATCCTTTCCCCAAACCAGAACTTTTCCATAAACAAAGGCAACCCTCTCTCCTTTATCTTATAAACAAGAAATTGAAAGTAAGTTATTTTTGAAACCTGGAACATAGAGTATGTTATTGAGATGTATATTTTCTCTATTTTTCAGCTTTAATGATATAGATCCCATGCCCTTGACCGCATAATTATTGTTGTCTCCTAGCTGCATTGCATGAGATGACGGTTCCTTTGATAGACTATGAATTTTTAAACTTTCTCCCGTCATGCGTCTTGATGCACCATTATCAATGATCCATGCATTGTCATCATTAAGAGCACCTGTGAGAGAAGCTAAGAACCCTTTGCTTTTGACTTTATTAGATAAGTTGTAGAAGATTCTTCCAATCCAACTTCTTGGAATTCTTATAATATTGAATCCTATATTTAAGTAACTTGTCATAAAGGGAGTAACCTTTCATTTCAAGCCAACAAAATGATATCCAACCTTCTTCGACCTTGGCTCTGATACCATGTTGAGAAATCAATGCTAGTAGATATTAGGGTTTGATTCCTTTTTCTTGATAATTACTTGTGAATTATGCTTGCATCTTTTACTTATTTATTAGATTATATTTCATTAAGCAATTACCAAATTATGTATGTGTAAAGATCACAAGAACAAGAGACACAAAATGTAGGCACAAAACCAGGGAAAAACCCCTATAAGGGGAAAACCCAATCAAGAACTCTTCCTTTAGTAATTCAATTCAAGATGATACACTTATAGACTTCTTCTACCTAGGAAAATAACTCCTCCAACCACAAATTCAACCCTTCCTCCTTGTAGATGTCCTTTTCTTAGCCTTCCAAGTGCCAACACTACAAGGTGCATCTTCAAATCAAAATTTCAGCCCCAACAGCAAATTTTTGGCCCCCAACTTCAAAACATCGACCCTGCAACAGAGACAAAATTTTGGCCCCATCTTCAACTCAATATCTTAGCATGTGTGAGAGAAATGTAGCCCAAAAACTCAATTTTCCTCTTCCCAACTTCTCTCCTTCTTCTCCTACAACTTCACACTCTTTTCCAGATACTCCTTAGAGATCGAACTTCTTGATGATGCTCTCCAAATGAAGTCGAACTGCTCAATATATAGGCTTATTTTTGATAAATTCTTTCGGACGAATCACATTATGATTTTTTGGTCAACGTTTCGAACCATCTAATGTGGTTCACCCTCAAGACAAAGGTGAAAAATCAGTCAATCAGAATGTTTAAATAGCAAGGATGCATTAGGTTCCAGAGTTGGCCGTTAGGAAATAGCTGTTAGGAGTTAGCCATTAAAAATTAGTTGAATAAATTTATTATTATTTTGTTATGTTTTATTTTAATTTATTAACATTTTTAATTAGATTAATTTTAATAATAATATAATAAGAATTGAATTTTTGTCAATAATCAATTAAATATGATTAAAATGGTTATTATTAAATGAATAATATCAACATTTATATTAAATATTATTTATTAAAATTTGGAATATTTTTAATTAGGGAGGTCAAATTGGATAATATTGAAATATAATAAAAAAATATAAAATAAAATTAATAATATATATATATATATTTATAGATTTTTTACGAAAAGTCATCAATTACAAATTGAGTTATGTGAGCCTCAATTATTAAGCATGGAAAGCCACACAAGTGTATAGAGAATTCAACAAGTAGAATTTACTTGTGGTACTCCTTGTGTTTGCAGGTGAGAATTCGACAGGTTGAATTTAGTTGTGGTACTCCTTGAGTTGGCAGGTGGAATGAGATTTAATTCTTAGCACGAAAAAACACTCAGAATTCTATTGGTAACAAATGGGTGTTAAGAAGAAGAACGTGAATGCATAAGGTAGAATGGAGAAATAGAAATCTCTTTTAGAAGCAAAAGGGTATTCCCATGTAGAGCGAACAACCCTGGGTTAAATTTCCATGTAAATAAATAATGTATGAAAATTATAAAAGAAAAAATCAAACGAAGGTCATGGGACACATATTCCAAGCTGAATGAAGGGAAAAAAATTACATTGAGATTCACTTGTGATTAATTATTTATTGGCTATGGAAATTGGCATTCGAAAGAGGCAAAAGGCAATAAATGAAAAATTCATTATTACAGGCCAACAAGGACATGAGGCAAAACTGAAAAAGAAATAAAGGAAAATGAAAGAAATTTCACTTCAACAAGTGGGGAAGAGGAAGAGATAATGAAAGGATAAATATATTAAAATAATATGCATGCAAGGAAAAATGAAGCAAAAGAAAAGAGAAGAAAATTGGAGAGAGAACATTTGAGCATTATTTTGGGAAAAGAGAAAAAAAAGAGATAGAAGCTACAACACTTGGGAACAAGCAAGATAAGGAAAATAAGTTGCCCAATAGGAATTCAAAAGGAAGCCAAGAAAAAGGCTTGAACAACAGTCTTTAGAGACAATTTACAACTAGCATAAGGCTTGAACAACAACAATAAGAAGGTGTTAATAGTCGCAAGCAAGGGAAAAAAATAGTTGAGAATGTTTGCAGGTAACAATGTGAATATTTGTTTTATCTTGTTGGGATTTGAATGCACGGTTCATGCATTGGTTTTTGGTCATTTTTGTTATCATTGGCATGGATATTTTCCTGGATTGACAATCATGTACAACCATGCCTCATGCCATTTCATGGATAGCCATGATGTAACGGGTTCCCTAAAACTTGTTTGGTTGAGCTTTGGATGCCAATAGGTTTTGGATCCTAGTTTAGATTGTCTTAGGAAAATCCCAAGGGTTGAGGGTGGAGATGGTTTTCTTTGGGTGATCCCTTGACAGGTGGGTGGACACAGGAAAAATCCTCTGGGTATGGTGAAAAAATTCTGAGGCATCTAAGCTTGTATTGGTTTTGGTGATTTCTAGACCTTGCCTTAGGTGAAATCACCGTGGGTTGAGGGTGGAGGTGGTTTTACTCTAGATTCCCTATATGGTTATGTTTTGGTTTATCCAATGTAATCCCAAATTCAGGGTTGGAAAATGGCACGGGGGTGATTGGGCGGGAAGAAAGAATTGGTTTAGCCCAATATATGGTCATATGGAACGTGGAAGTCCTTGACTTGGTTGTCATTATGCATATGTTAATATGTGTTATTATTTAATGAAGATCAATGTGTTGATTATGTGACTCGTTTGTCATGGATCCATTACTATTAAGTACATGTTACATGTATGGTGTATTTTTTATTGTATGAAGTGCTTTTGTTATTGATCTTGCTCATGGTTTTAACAAGTTCATGGATATTTTAAATTGATGCATGAGCTAATTTGTGTTTTATTGCAACTAGTGTGAGAGGGCAACAAGCCTTCTTGATGAATTATCTGATAAATCTAATTAAAACAATGGAAAAACTATGCATCCATGACTTATAGGTACCATGATAACAAAATGTTTGTACAAATGAATAACAAGTGTTGGAAAAGCATGAACAATAACAGAGCCTAAAAACAAAGCACGAAAACTCATAAATTTTGTTAACAAAATTCTAGAAAGATCTGAGCAATAGGTTGAATGTTGGACCTAAATTTATAGAACAAGGTTTGTGGCCGCATGTACAAAGCTAGGAAAACTCAGCTACAGCCGCATTGAAGGAGGGTTATCTGTGCGGTTGGAGGCCTCGGGACACAATGACAAACTTGCCTCTATGCGACTAAGGAGTGAACTAGGTCAAAGATTTCTCTAAGCTTAGAGAAAATGGTCACTAGGGACAGTAGGCTGATAATAGTGTGACCATGTGTCGTTGGTTGTTTGAAATCAATTCTGGGCAAGTTAGACCCCATTTCCCTAACTACATCTTATAAGTTGGGTCTTGCGTAGTAAATCTCAACTCATATTTACCTTGGTAAGCATGTTAAAGTTGGGTAAATGTGCGGTGGGGTGTTACAAAGTGGTATCAGAGCAACTTCATAGCACTAGAATTCAGGGTAAATGTAGATTATTATGTAGATATATATGCTTATCATGCATGCATGCCTGTTATTTTATTGTTATTTTTGTTATATCCATGTACATGATGTTGTTATAGTTTGGTTGTCAGTATCTTGATTCATGCATGAATTGATACACTCTTGATATTATTATGTATTGTGCTAAACTGGATTGACCTATGCAGATGCAATAACCTCACTAGGAATAAATCGAGGTAATTCTTTTGGTTATGCCTTTTATTTAGTTTATCTAATAGCGGTATGTTACAGGAAAATAGAAGGCCAATAGGTGAAGAGCATAGTGGTTAGGTACAATTCATATGACTCATCGCACAGGCCAGAAGAGAAATCAGTGGAATGGGAGAAATCAGTTGAGTAGTAGGGAGAGGGAGATTCTCTTGATCTAGTGGACAAATTAAGAATTCTAAGGGAAAAGATCAGAAGATGAAAAGTTGATAATGAGTGATTGATTGAAGCCCAGGAAAGGCTTGCAAAATATCAAGAAAAGCAAGTTGAGGTTAATGCGATTATTCTTCAAAGACTTTCATATTTACAAAAACATGGACAACTAGGGACCAATCATGCAGACAGACGAGAAGAAAAGACTAATGGGGAAGATTGAAACCAGTCTCATAAAAATTATACGATGTATAGTGATGATACAATAAAGAGTGGTAGACCCTTTAATGCACCCGAGAAGAGGGCTAGTACGCATGTATTTTATTCTAGCTCTACTTCTCGGAGACATCATTTCCATCACTGCTAGCATCATCATAGGAGGAGCGAGAAGGAGTATTTTCCAGAGAAATTCAAGAAATCAAAGCCTCTTACTTTTAATGGTGAGATGTCCAAATAAGAAGATGTAGAAGCATGGCTACTTAGAATGAGAAAAATTTTCAGACTTCATGATTACTCAGAGAATATAATAGCCAAGATAGCTACTATCAACCTCAAAGGAAAAACAAATATCTGGTGGGAAGATGTCAAGCATGTCAAAGGAATCCAGGTTGAGAAGCTCACTTGGGAAGAGTTTGAAGGTCTCTTCAAAAATAGGTACCTATCTAAGAGGTATTATGATGGAAAGGCTAAGGAATTATGACTTGGGAAGAGTTTGAAGGAATCTTCAAAAATAGCTACCTATCTGAGAGGTATTATGATGGAATGGCCAAGGAATTCTATGAGCTTAGGATGGGTTCCATGTCAGATGAAGAATATACAACTAGATTTCAAGAGCTGCTGAGATATGTGCCATATCTCAAGGATGAGAAAAAAAATCCAAAGGTTCATCAGTGGATTTCCATTATCATTCAAAGACCAGATTGAGTTTGATAAGCCTTAGTCATTAGAGGAAACTCGATTTCAAGCATGACTGGAAGGGTAGTGAGAAGACTAAAGGAATATTGTTCGAGAAGCGAGGAGGATCTTAGGATGTAGGTGAGAAGGAAAATATGGCTCCTCACAAGAAGTTCAATGCAGTTGAGAAAGGACGTGGATCTGAGCCTGTGGAGCAGTAGAATAAAGGTAGTGACAAAGAACCATTAAGGTGTTAGACTTGTGGTGGAGATCATCGTAAGAAGGATTGTCCATTGCATAAGGGTGTCATGCCTAGGATCTATAGTGTGCAGGAGGCACAAACAATTGGGGATGTAGTAAAGCATTCCCAGGATCGATGCAACACGATAAACATGAATAATGTTGACTAGATTCCTTAGAGCAGCCCAATAGGGATTTTAAAAGTTCATGATTGAATGATGCAGTCAAAATTATGAGGCGGAATCTCTCAACTTAACTCCTGCCAGATTATAATTTTATTTGATATTTTGAGAAGTTGTCATAAGCTGATGAATAATAATATATGCATAATAAAATTCCATATATGAATTAGTTTAGAGATGCATATCCATCAAATAAATATTAAATAATGATATGTTAGATGCATCAAGGTATGCTAAGTGCATACATTAATGGATATGCATGCATAAATACTCAGTCTATTGTCATAGCATGATTCAAATGACTAAGAGTGGTTAATGATGAGTAGGTAAACATGAGTAGGTTGACAACATGATTTGGAAACCACTAAGAGTTTTGTATGTCGCCTTGAGGAACCAGGGCCATGGAAAATAAGGTGCTAATGAGAGAATGACACAAGTGACACCTATGCTTGTTGATATGAATATTGTGACAAAGTCATGAATGCATAGCTACCAGTTAGTGGTTTTATTCCATATATGTGTTCTAAGAACTATTGATTGTGACTCTTGAACTTATGCACCCATAAATTATTGTTTGAATGTTTGATTAAATGCATGATATGAGCATGTGCTTATGATATTGCATGAGAAATTATCTTATTTTAAGACAATTATACTAACACAATGTGTGTTGAGACAATTGATATGCATGTGAGTGCAAATGGGTGCTAGTTGTAACACTATGGCTAATGACTATGAGCTAATTGCATACTATGTCATGGTTGCTAGTCTTGGTAAAATGATCATTTCAAATTAATAGACATGATGACTTAGTCCTTGGAACATGTGACTGCCATGTGTGAATAGTTGCAGAGAAACATGCTTGGTATTAGCATGTCATGGTAACAATTGATTTGTTTATGTTAATATAACTAACAACTGGGTGAGTATGATAGCACATAAGAAGACTCAATTGCATCAAGTTAAAAAGGTAAAAGAAAGGAATTGGGTGAGAAATCCTTTAGCTAAAATATTGTTCCAAATGAATGTGTTCTTTGCATGGATACAAGAGGTTCTCTTGATTTTGTCTGAAATTATGTGAATATATGTTAGATTCATTAACATGTTGATGATTAAATGAGTATATGCAATTCCATTATATTTGACAGGTTGTTGGCAGGAATCATTCTTGTAGAAGGATGTTTGATTATGCTTTTAAAAAAATTGAAAAATATAAGAATGACATGTTTGGGATAACACAATGAAGATTATCCAATGAAATTCCTTGTTTTGTGAGAAATCCAATAAGCAAGTGGGAATCCTTGGTGTTAATTATTTCTATTATCATGTGATTACACTAGTACAAATGGGGCAAAAATATGATGTATATTCGTTGACTATTTGACTCATTGTCGTCGACTATCCAACACACTAGAGTCATAATTTCGTTGGTGGGATTGTGTTGAATAGTCAACCCTTTACTAAGAATTAGATATTCGATGGGACTGAATTTGAATATCTGATACCCAAGATGGCCAAGAATGTGTTTAATCATCTGACGCTTTGCAGGCAGATATTCGACGCCAATAGGCGTAACATATGTGACGAGCCTAACATTGAATATACGCCACCCAATATTCCAAGAATGTTTTTCCTCATCTGACGCTTTGAGGTCAGATATTCAACGCCAACATCTTTGTTCTGTCTGATATTTGGCATCAGATAATCAACGTTATAATAATCTAGTGCGACGGGAGTGTTATGGATCTTATGGTTTGTTCCGTCGATATGGAGACAGATATCCAATGGTTTGTTCCATCAGTATGGAGTCAAATATTCAATGATTATGATTTAAATTTGAATATTTGACTGCTACATGAGCATTAAAAAAAATCAATCTGTGGCATTGACAAATGCTTAAATAATAATCAGATGAGGGTAGTTTTTGATAAATTTTAACAAGGAGTGCAAGAATTTGCAAAATCAACATATATTTTATCAGTCAAATAAGACTGCCTCTTCCAATCTTAAGAAATATCTGGAGTATTCAACAATGCTTGTAAAAATTTGTGTCCTAAATTCTTAGTTATGAATAGTAAAGTACCATGCAAATGATTATAGATTAGTGAAAAACACTAGAAGGTTTAGTAGTCAACATATAATTTCTTCAT
>APFE030620511.1:5894-25328 GCA_000404065.3 Pinus taeda | reverse complement strand
TATGTCCAGATCAAATCAAAAACTCTGCCTGACATAACAAAGGTTGTTTTATTATCATGTTCATTTTTGACACATTGTTGGGGATAGGATTACTTGGTAGTTCCCCTGATGAGAAACATTCCTTTGGGTTTTCTTCATGGATTGCTTGTATCTTATCCCACACTGCAGTTGCATAATGCATAACCCTATTTAATGTTGAATCAGGTATGCTATTAATGATGTCACTTAATGCCTTACTATTAATTTGCAATTCCTCGTCTAATGGAGGAATTTTGGTGTAGCCATTGCATACTCAATACCAAACATCACAGTTCATTATATTATACTTCATATTTTCTTTCCATTGGTGATAATTATCATTACTTAGCATAAGTATGCCTTCATTGTCCATTGTTTATGATTTACCTTGATCTTTTGCTTCTAGGGCCAACATTTTTTTATATGTTTTCTCTTTAGAGTGCTTACTTTCACTTTTACCCATGAGTGCAAGTTCCGTTGTTTCACTATCATCATCATTCTCATTATTTCATAGACAAGGAAATGGACCACAATTAGAACAAGAGCCCATACCTAATAATTCTTTGGTACGATCTTCTTCATTCTCCAAACCTAAATATTTGCTGACATCTGTAACAATTATTGCATCTGATATATCACTATCACATTTTTCTGAATCCATCCTTCGAGTTGTCTTCTTCTTTCCCATCATCCTGATATATCTCCTTCAAGCGATCAAGCTTCTTCTGAAGGACATGCTCTGATACCAATTGTTGGGAAAAATACTAAGAGGGGGTGGGAGGGGTGAATCAGTATTTTAAAACTCACTTGAACTTTTCTTTTTTATTCATATTTTTGTACGTGACTGTAAAGAAGTAAACATGCGTATGTACGCCACTGTTATGCAAACAACTAGTGTATATATAGTTAAATAACTTTTCAGTTAATTCATCGTCTATTTAACTTGAACCAGTGTATCTGTATTTCATTACGCATTAATTAAAGAGTAACCATGTGCAGTAAGAACACAATAAACCATCACACATAAGAAACACATCAATACACATGAACACCAGGATTTTTAGGTGGAAACCCAATGTGGGAGAAAACCACCACTGATGTCGTCTCTATCTTCATCTTTTATTATAATGAAAAACTTCTTACAATATTGTACTAACACAAACTCATACCAACACGCATGCACCCACCTACAGAAGGCTACAACCTTCTCTCATTCTCCAGCACCCACTGGAAGGGAGCTCCAACCCCTTGCTCTCATTTACTGACACCCACCAGAAGGGAGCTCCAACCCCATGATCAAATTTACTAGCTACCACTGGAAGGAAGCTTCAACTTCCTCACTGAAGGCTCTAATCCTTAACACCTTTGTGGACCACGTTTCATAATATTTAATATTGGATCCACCTAAACCAAAACATCAAACCTATAGGCCACTTGTCATCAAATTTTCAGACTGGACCCACTACCAACATTTAAGCCCAATATTAAATAACAAACTGAAACCAATCACTATATCAAATCACTTAACCAACTTAATCATCAAATCGTTGACTAAACTAATTACCAAATATAAAACAATGAAAGTAGCTAGATCATCTCAAATCACTGTATACTCTTCATCAGATTGTCAGACCACTTACTATTCATCACAGAAACCAAATCATGTCACTGCAAACCCTGGTCAATCTTAAGTCAAAATATATACGCTATTATTATGAGATATACATGCATATATACGTGCTTTCTCTTCAGATAACCCGCATACAAATCTAAATAATCTGAACCCTGAAACTAAATCATTGTACTACTAAAATCAATCACTGAAACACATACTAAACTTGTCACGTATCTCTGAACCAAATACAGATAATCTCATCATAGCATCATTACTGTTCGACATTTCATAACATAATGAGTTCAACCTCAACCAACACTGTCAAACACATATCATCATGAAAGAATTCATCGATAGACAATTGTAAACATAACAAAACTGATCAAACATCATATTCAACAAACCCTAGCATATAAATGCTTCCCTTATAATACACTTTCGTGTATGTACTCACCTCTCAAGAAGCATACTCGCGTATAAATATGCCCATACGTCAGAATTAATACACAACTACTTAGAAGTAGATCCCCATATGTACATGATCTTTCTGAAGAAAACATGTGTACAAATCTATCACAACTGAATCATACCTTCATTGTACAACAAAACATTAATCAAACCCAAATCTCGACATACAGTGTAAATACACACAACATAACATCATCATCATAGATCTATCAACCCATAAGCATATTATTCAATGTGTGGTCATTTAAGGTCTATAAGATCTGATCCATCATCACACTCTCTGGTGCATACTTATTTCAGATCAAACAATTCATCAACAACCGATAACATGCACACTTAGCACTTTGATCTCCATCTCCTTATATAGCTTAGGCCTTAGCCAATTGATCTGGATTTAAACAAGAACACAAAAAATTACAGATATAACCACAAATACAAATATGTAGTAGAAATAACACTTCATTTCATTAATATCAAATATTGAAATATGCTTACAAACAGAATGGAAATAAGACTAGCTCGGGCAATGGTAGTTTGTAGTTTATCTCTGAGGAGAGATTTGGTAGCTACATGCCTCTGAACTACGTTATAATGAGGCTCAAAGACCTTCTTATTATTTAACAATAAGAGAAAAACCTAAACAACAAAAACCCTAACCCGAGGAGATGTAACACCAAGAGTTTATGGGCCCCGTTGGGGTGAGTTGGACAACCAACTTCCCAGGGTCGCCACTTGTTCATATTATCTTTGTTTTACGTGCATGATAACCCATCGGAAAGATATCTCTCAGGACTACAATGGAAAAATATATTTTAGGTAAAACATTATTGGCGGTAGATTTCCAAAAGAACGTCGTTTAGGGCCTCAAAATGGCTCCGAAAGTTTAGGACTCGAAAAACTGCTAAAAATAGTAAATTGTGCTACAATTAAGGAAACTGAAAGAAACAATGGTGGGGGTCCAAGTGGAATTGGTGGGTGACCACCAATATCCACTTGGATCATTCCCCCCCCCCCTTAGGAAGCAATGGTCCCCATTGGGTTGAGTTCCTCCATGAGATGAGGAAACTTTTGCTAAACTTGGTCCCTCGTGAGCCATTTGCCTTGGTGAAGGAGTTGGCCTGCTTTGACAACTCGATACACTTGGATCTTCTACTAGCGAGTGTTCTTGATCTACATGTCCATCATCTGATCAGTTGTGGCTTGCTCCATGCAATATGGATTTAACTCTATAGGTGAGAATTGTTCTACAATGTCTGATGTGTCCAGCAATGGTGGGAAGTATGGTCGAAGGTGGTCCACATTGAACACTGGGCGCAGGCCAAGGAATGGGGGAATTCTAAGATCAAATGCATTGTCACCCATAGCCTTGGTAATGGTGTAAGGACCATATTGGAGTGGTCTGAGTTTATGATAGGCTCTGGTAAGGCTTTCCTTCTACAAATGCAACCAAACTTTGTCGCCCACCTGAAACTTGTGTGGCACCCAATCTTGATCATGTCATTGCTTGTACTTGGAATTTGATTTCTCCAGAATGCCATGGACCTGATGGAAGATATGTTGGATGTGCTCAATGAAGTTGTTTGCCTTATCATCTACTGACTGGACATGAGCTGAATCTACCTAAGTAGCCGCAAATGGTATGGCCACATCAATGGGACATAGTGGTTGGAATCCCAAGCCCACCTGAAAAGGGTTGTGGCCAGTCGAGTTGTGGAGAGCCTAATTCTAGCTATATTTTACATATGGAAGGCTCTCATCCCATGTGTGTGGATTCTTTGAGTTGTACCTGCGCATAATGTGTACGATCATCTTGTTGACAACCTCTGTCTGGCCATCAGTTTGGGGATGGAAAGCAGTGGAATTAGTGAGCTTGATGTCCATCATTGACCAAAGACTAGACAAAAATGTTTTGAGGAACCTTATGTCCTGATCTAAGATAATAGACTGTGGGATCCCAAAGTGTACCAACACTCGTTCAAAGAAGAGTTTAGAAGTGGCTTCTGCTGTGATATTCTTCTTGTAGGCCGCCAAAATGGCCATCTTCAAGAATATGTCGATGACCACAAAAATACAGTCGTTTCCATCCTTAGTAGTAGGAAGGCCCGACATGTAATCCATGGAGATGGAATCCCAAGGTCAACTAGGGGTAGGCAGCGGAGTATAGAGGCCTTGCTTCTTGATGGCTAGTTTGGCAATGGCACATGCAGTGTAGGATCTGATGTACTTCCCGACATCATATCAAAGATTTAGTTAGTAGAAATACTTTTGCAATATTGCCACTGTTTTCTCGACCTCAAAATTCCCAATGGCCTGACTGTAGTGCGCTTCCAAAATCATCTTGTCTCGCTCACTTGAAGGAACATAAAGGTGTCCTAGGTGGCATAACAGGGCATCCTTGAGGTGAAAATCTGGAACTTGCTGACCCTCCAAGAGCATCTAGTATGTGGGGCCGAACTCTAGGTCGCTTTTGTAGAGAAGTGGCCAATCAAAAGTCTCGTGCCCACAAGAGTTGAGCACGGTGCTTAACGCCATGATCAATGGTCAGCTGATGCAGTGTGCAACATTATTGGTGCTACCATTCTTATACTTGATATTCAAATGGAACTGCTACAGGTATGTGGACCACTTTTGATGGTGATCATTCTACAACTTCCCTTGCATCTTTATGAACTACAGGGGTCAATGGTCTGTGTGGATGACCGTTTCCTTCCCCAAAATGTAATGCTTCCATTGCCGACAAGCCTGTACAATGGAATACATCTCTTTGTCATAAGTGGGATACTTTCGAACTGTGTTTGAAAGTGTCTCACTGTGATATGCCACTGGATGCCCCTGTTGAGTAAGGACTACCCCAATAGCATAGTCAAAGGCATATGTCTCGATCTCAAATGGTTGTTGCAAGTCTAGTAAAGTGAGCACTGGTGCAGACCAGAGACGATGTTTCAACTGTGTGAATGCCTTTTGTTGAGATTCAGACCAAAATATTTTTTCTTTCTCTCATCCCTTGGTGACTTGAATCAATGGCCAAGTGATATGAGAGAATCCCAACACAAACCTGCAATAGAAATTGGCAAGACCCAGGAAGCTATGGAGCTCTTTAAGAGTGGTTGGGGCTAGCCAATCCCGAATGACTTGGATCTTGGTTGGATCCACATTCACCCCTCTTTCATTAATAATGTATCCCAGATACTAAACCTGGGTCATGCCAAAAGTGCATTTCTCCAAATTGGCACACAACTTGTGTTGTCACAATGTTTCGAGAACCTGTCGAATGTGGTGGAGGTGCTCCTCCCAACTCTGGTTAAATATCAGGATATCATCCAAGTATAACACTGCAAATGAGTTGGTGAATGGGCACAAGATGTCATCCATCAGCCTCATGAAAGTTGCAGGAGTATTCGTCAACCCAAAAGGAATAACCAACCATTCGAAAAGGCCCTCCTTGGTTTTGAAGGAAGTCTTCCACACATCGGAGGGTTTGATTGGTACCTAGTGATAGTCGGACTTCAAGCAGATCTTGTTGAAATATTTTTCCCCCTTCACTTGGTCCAAAAGGTCATCAATCCATGGGATTGGGTACCTATTCCGGACAGTGATCTTGTTCAGCGCCCAGTAGTCAATACAGAGTCTCCAAGTCTCGTCCTTCTTCTGTACCAACACAATCGAGCTCCCACGGGATGATGAACTCCGATGGATGTGACCTTTCTACAGCAATTCCTGAATCTGCCTCTTGATTTCGTCTTTCTCCATAATGGATCGTGTTGGATACCTATACCAATAGGTTTCATATTTCATGATTAGCAAATATAAGTGCCAAATATGCTCCATTTTGCTGCCACAAAGGTTCCATATTTGCAAAAAGAAAGAAGAGGTACATCTGGGCCTGCATGTTAACAAAAGTTTATGGATGATTCAACAGCCTAATCTGGATCATGCCATGTTTTAAATTTATGTTGTAGAATAGAGAATGAAATCTGTCCAAACTGTTTAATCTTGGCAGATCAGTAGCTAGGTAGAGAAACTAAGGTTCCCAACTGCTTAATCTGGGACCTTGGAAGGAATAAGGGTTGTATTAGATAGGAAAGGAAAGCAAAAAAAAGCCAATGAAAAGAAAAGGGCATTCAAAGGGTTTGCAAGTCCAAGTGCACCCTCCAAGAAGGAACAAAAAATGTTAGGAGAACTAGTTGGGTAGGTAGATGGGGTTGCAGAAGTGCTGCCTCTTCAAGACCAAAGGTGATGAAACATCTACAAGAAAGGCAACACATTGGAGCATGACTAACTCCCTCGTTTCTCATCTATATATCAATCATTACTAACTCCCTTTCCCAAGCTGTACAGAGCACAAAAGTTTATATCTTAGTTACATTCTTATGGCTTTAAAAGCCACATTTCTTGTGCAAAAATCTTTTCATTTTGATCTACTCCTGATTTCAAGTCATTTTCAAAGAAAACCTGGTTGAACTAGCCCTCACTCATATGTCTCCTCCATGTTAACAACTAACTCTACTACTTAGCTCCTTATACCCCATTATCCCTATTATTATAAACACCATGGTGTATAAACCCCACAATGTATAAATATCCCCTCCTTGGCACTATAGCCATAATGTTCTCTCCCTGGGACTTGCATTGACACCTGGTCAAGGTCAAGAACCCATGTTCCACCTTTTGCTCCATCTCAACCAGTTTCCCTACCCAAAAGTTCCATTTTGACCTTAAAAACTCTTGAAAAACCTTTCAAAACCTCTAAAAACCACCCAAGGGCTGAAAAAACTATGAAAAAATCCTTCTCCCGCCTTATCCTAAGGTCGGGAGCCAGTTTGCCCTGTTTACATTGTATAAATTACATTGGACCCCTTTTCCCTATAGTCTCGGCCTTCATAAAGATTTATGCCTAAGCCCTATAGAAAACCCTCAAATTGCATGTTTTCCTAAGGTTGGCGGACCGAATTATTTTAGTAAGTGAAACCATTGAAAATCCTTCAAAGAGCAATTAGCGCATGGAGGGTCCCGCCGCCAGGTTTTCAAAGAGAAAATCATTGTTTATTGCCCGCCCAGGCACAGTTACAGATCGTGCAGATTGCCCGCCCGACAGCCGTTAGATGGCACCTATCTCAGATCGACGGCGCACAGCGTTTTCGGGCAATCCCGACGTTCGAAAGATAACAAGAGCAGGCGTTAAAGGCTCGTGCAGGTTGATTGCCCGACAGCCGTTGGATCGCGCGCCTCCAGATCGACGGCCCACATGAATATCGGAGGACCCTACATGTCTGACAGATACCTTACGATATCTGTCAGACGCTTGCGTCAGGCGAGCGTCACGCGAGGACACTTGTCACTCCCAAATTGCATCGGAGCAACGTCTGACAATTCTTTCACCGTACAGGGCCGGTTCCGATATTGCGACACCTGTCCCGCCCACGTCCTCACCCTGCTGCCATGCACGTCACCACCACGTCTGCCCACCTCGCCCGTCATTCGCCCACGTGGTCGCCACCTCATCGCCCCCGTGGACCTGTCGTTGACCACCACGTCACCAGATGACGTCCTGCTGACGTCATCCAACCCGGTCCCCCATGATGACGTCATGATGACGTCATCCAAAAAACGCGCCAATAAAACCAAAAAGTCATATTTTCACCGTTTTTTCGCAATTTTCTCATATTTTCATAAAAAACACTGCTCTGCCGTCTGCATGTGATTCACGACGACCGTTTAACCAGCCAGCCCGCGACCATTTTTCAAAGAGTCCAGCGCGCAAACCCAGCTGTTTCTTCAGTCCAGGCCATTGCTTAACAGGTATTTGAGTCTTCGTCCTCCTGCGAACTGGTTTTTTCCTAAATTTCTTGTGAAAACCACCATAGAAAGCCATTAAATTGAAAATTTCACCGATAAACCAACTGTATCTGACCCTATTCGACCATTTAAAGTTGAAACATATCAGTGGAAACCTCGGGTAGATTACAATTTCTGCTGAAAACCTACCCTGTTCGCGCAACCGTGGACTTCCTGCATTACTCCCAAATCGACAAAGGAGGTTTTTCCCACCGCTGAAAGCCATTCCCAGAAGGCCCAACATTGTTATCCTTGACTGTGCACCAACCCTGTTAAGCTCAGTTCCCCTTAATTTCACTGTTTCAAGCATCATACCCGGCATTTCAGAGATTATCTGAATCAGACATGGATACCCCTGCAGCCCTTAATGTCACTCCTCTAAATGCTCCACAGAGAGAGCTAGACTGGCAAGACCTTGCTGATCTAGATTATCAAATCTCAGAAGACTCCAGACAAGGATGCACCTTTCATATTCACCTGCTAAATGAGTTCAGGGCTAGGCACAGAGATGGGACAGATATCCTAGGAATTTGGGAGTCTTCTCTCCCAACCTTTAAAATGCCTCCAGTCAGACAATTCCCTGACCTCATCTATCTATGTGCCAGTTGTTATGATCCATCACAGAGAGTTGTAATGAATCCCCAGGGTGAAGTTGTATTCTATACCACCCCTCGGGCCATCAGGGATATGGTTCAATTCAAAACTCACAAGAAATTGGTTCCTTTATCCCTGCTGGACTTAATCAACCAAGGGACCAAAATACTTACAGAGGCAGAGATCCTGAAACTAAATCAACTGTTTGTTAGAAAGTCAGACAAAGTGCTGCATCCTCCCATCTTTGATGGATACCTGAATCAACTTGGACTAGACCTGGCCCATATGGTAAGCTCAGTTCTGGGATACAAATCAATGGAGTTTATAGAGAAAACTGTGCTAGTCATGATGACAATGTTTGCCCCTGGGAAGGCCCCTATCTGCTATGACTATGCCACATACATCTCTGAAAAGATCCATGAGCAATTCTTGCACCTGCCCAGGGAGAGAGTGTTCAGATACACTTCATACTGTAAGGACTCTGGACACCACATATCTCCACAATGGTATGATATTGTCCAGTTTGGGCCTAAGCCCTCATGGATTTGCTTTTGCATTTACCCCAAAAGGCCTCATACCAATGGAGATATTTGTCCATCCTTATATACCCATGATCCTCCCCACTTCTAGTCAATGTGGGACTTTGGTCGTATACCCAACAATCCTCCCCTCAAACAAAGGACCATCGAACCTCCCCTCAAATGATTATCCATCCATCCACTCTCTACCAACCAGGATTCTCCACTCCAATGCATTGGAAGCACATGCCTTACATGGAACACCACCTGCCTCGAGAGCTTGCTCTATCCCAGGTCAACTCCTCTTCACCGTGTTGGGACCAGAACACGTCCATGAAGAATCTGGAGCACACCGCCTGTCTAACCGAGCTCATCCACAGATCCCATCGTGATATTACCGGGGCCACCACCTTCGTTCGACATTCATTCACCACAACACAAACTTCTCTTTTGCTTTTCATACTGAGGAAGGGAAAATGCATATAGCTTTCCTTGAAGCTCAAGTTCCTTTTCGTAAAACTGCAGATGAATACAAGAAGTCTATCTTTTCTTTCAACATTGGTCAAATCCATCCTATTAATCATATGGATTTGCATAAGAAAGCAAATGAAATGTTGTATTCTACCCAGACAAACTCATTATTGGAAGCATCCAAACTTCAGGCTTCAGTCAATAATATTTACTTTCAATTAAAATTAGAGAAAATATCTTCTTTAACTAAGGACACTAAGATAAAGTATTTACAAGATTTAGTGACTAAACTGGGATATGATCCCAGTAATGTAAAAGCTGTTGGGGAGATCATTAAAATAAAAAATGATGACATTGCATCCCTGAAGAAGAAACTCAAACTTCCATCTAATTAAGATCCATAAACAAAGGAAGTTGGTCAAATACAGAAGGAGAAAGAAGATATGTTTAAAATTATCGTTGAATAGAATGGACAGATTAAATAAATGGAGATTGAAATAGAAAATCTACTGAAAGAGAGAGAGCAATACACTAAATTAGCAGTCGTTCCTTCAACAACAATTCAAGCTGCAGGTACATCAACAATAGAGGATTCTACTTCAACAACTACTACAGTGGAGACACAGTCAACATATACATCAGGAGAATTAGTCAAAGCTATGGAAGACTTGTCTGTCAGAGGGTAGGAGATTGAAAAGCTAAAAGCTCAGCTTAAAAGCCTCCAAGAGCAGAAATTAAAAATTGATAATATGTATGTGTCAGAGCTTCAAAAGACTCACTGATTAACTCAGAGAATTGAAATTTTAGAGAATGAATCTACCATGGCACAAACAATTGCACATGCAAAGGAGAACATTTCGGTAGAAATTAATGAAGCTATGATTGGAATTTGGCCTTCCATTGAAATTATTTTTGAGTAGGAGGAATTGGGACAAAAATCAAAAGAGGTCAACGAAGAGATAAAGGAAAATTGGGGTCAGAAACTAGGTGAAGCTATTGCCTTAATAATAATCCTTAATTCAAAGACAAAAGAAGAATTAGAAGAATATGAGATTACAGAAAGAACTGAGATAATACTTGAGGTAAGAAGAGTTCTTAAAAAAGGAATTTAATGTTATAGTTAGAGAATAAATGTCATAATTTGGAGTCTAGCATTCAAAAATTCCATAAGAATTTCAACATACTGCACTAAAAGGGGCTTCTAGGTTTAAAGGGAATTGGAGATAAATTAGTTCAAATAGATGATTATCAGAAAAAGTTATATTCCATAGAAAGAGATAAATCTAAATTTTCCAACATAAAGGGAACCATTACAGGTAAAGCTTTCATGGAAGGTTTGAAGTTCAACTTACTTATCAAACATGAAATAAAACATCTGTTTATAGTCAAACCTATTTTCCAGAAATATACTCAGGTGGATGAAATCTATAGAAATTTAATCAAATTTTCCATCCCAGATGAATATAGATGGGATAAATTATGTCAAATACTTGAGTAAACAAGTATTCATCTTCAACAACAAAGAAACAATTTTTTCAGGTTGAGCCATCGCCAGAATCCTCGAAGTCAGTACCAGAGAGCTTCAACAATTTTAGTTTTCCTATATTCATGTACTATTTTTGTAAACACTTTTTTAGGATATTTTGTAGAAACATCTTGATATTTTAAATCAAGATATTTTGATAAATTTGTATAGATACCTCATATTTCGAAGTACAAAAGGTTGGAACTCATGTGAAGAAAGAATATCTTTGATGTAAAGATGTACCTGTGATGAAGTGATTGTTTCCATTAATACAGAAAGTTTGTTCCAAGATTCCTATGTTAGGTAATTGGTGAAGTTTCCTCTCTTGTAAAATTGTTATGTTTCCAATCTTCCATATGTTCTTTCTGTCTCTATTGTTTGAAGAAAATTAAGGGTTGAATTTGTTTAATTACACTCTGCTCTGGCTTATAAACAATAGTCATGTCTTCAATCTGATATTAAATATATAATTCATCCTAGTATGCTCTATGTTTAATTGAATCTAAATCTTTTCATCCCATTCATTCCATAAATGCTCTAAAGATCCAAAATCCTGCCTACCTTTCCCTGTTACATCTGTTTTGACATTCTTTCATTTGATCACCCTAAGACTTATGACTCCATTGCCCAAAGGACTTTCCTTGCTATTTCAACCAAATATTTGAAAAACCAAACTCATAACTCATAACTAGCCTAATATATTAAATCAACAAATCTAAATCATATAGAGAGATCCCTCTCTAAAGCTAGAAGGGCTAGATCCCAGCTTCCAAAGTGGTTTTATGGTTACCTCTGGGTTTCTCTCACACCCTTGGGAAATTATAGAGTGATAACATTCTAGCGACCATACTAGTGACTTCAGACAAATCTGATATAAATTGAATTTTTCCTTGGTAGAAATTTATTTTAGAGCTTAAAGGCTATTTCAAGTGTGTGGTTGTGAAATAGATGTTATTAAGGGTGTTTTCCACGTAAATTTTGTAAATAATCTATTACAGATATGGCTCCTAGAAGGATATACACTAGAGCTCATCCAGATCCTAAGCCACCAAAAGTTGTAGATAATCCTGAAAAACTTATCAGAAAGAGGAGTCTTACGGAAAGCCAAGCAAGTAATAGTCCACTGCCCAGAGTTAATTCTCTCCCTGAAATTTTTGTAACTGTTGAGGATATTGAATTTGAGTTACCTTTTGAGCATAACCTTTTTCGTACCAAGTCAGACACTTTTGTACCCGAGACAATTTTTGATGAAATTATTTTGAAACCTTATATCTCAAAGCATCAACCTGTTAATCCAGACTCTGATGAAGATGTTTTAAAACAATTTAATAAACTTGAAGTTTTGGTGACCGAATTAAACCAAGCTGTGCACAAAGCTCTTATTCATCAACCACCTAATTCTTCATCTTCTTCCTCTATGGTGGTTCCCCCTATTTCTACTGCTCCTCCAGTAATTCCCCCTATTACCATTGTACCCATTTCATCTACTATCCCTTCCACCACTACATCAACTCAACAAAGTACAACCCCACCCCCTTTAATACCCCCCATACCCACACCTAATGTAGTTTCATCGTCTTCTCATTCCCAATTATCAATCATGGTAGCTCGTTATGCCCCCCTAGACCTACCTGGACAACTTAATGCCATGCCAAAATATTACTAGAGTTGAATACCACAATTTGATGGCACAAGGCCAATCACTGCTCAACAACATATAGACAAAATGAATGATTATGTAGATTTAAAGAAATTGATGATGATGATGTGAAGATGAGACTATTTCCCCAAAGTCTCATAGGAGAAGTTAAGAAATGGTTTAAGGCATTTCCAGCTGCCTCTATCCTCAATCTCACACAATTTCACCAAACTTTCCTCAGAATATGGGAAGTAAAGAAGAATCCTCTCCAAATCTTGGCTGAATATGAGAGTATAAATAGATTCCCTGGTGAAATAGTCCAAGACTATTGCACTAGATTCAATAACATTTACAATTCTCTCCCAACTGCAATACAACCCCCATGAGGACTAACTCTGATCAAATTTCCAGATGGTTTTGATCCAGACATGTCTTACCAACTGAGGGAGATAAATCCTTCTACCCTTGAGGAAATGCAGAGGAATGCAGTCAGTGCAGAAGCAAATTTGTTGGAAAAGAGAGCTAGGTTAAAGGCCGAGAGGAGAATCACTATTAAAGAAGAACCTACTTCTTCTTCATCAGATGCTAAGTTGGATATCTTAATTAAAACAATGGAAAGAATGATGAAAAGGATAAGTTTAACTAACAGGTGGTCCTCTAATTAGAAATCCTAATTTTAGGAAAAATCAACCTCAAATTAAACAGAGAGAATAAAGAGGCCAAAATGATCAACAACAAATTAGATCTCCTTTCTTAGAGAATTATGGAGATGAAGAAGCTGAGATAACAAAGGATCCTGAAGAAAATCAAATAAACTTATTTGAGGAAAGTGAAATTGACCACATTTTCTTAACTAAAGAGGAGTAAGATCTGTTCTTGCTATCACAACCTGAAGTCATCCCTTCAGACTCATATGGTTATAATCAAGGATACCAAAATGCTATCATGGAGGTGTAAAGACAATACAATTTGAGGAGTAAAAAGGCTGCTGAAAACCCTCTCAAGAAAATTCAGAGTGACACCCCTTCTACTAGCTAGTCAAAGGATGATTCTCAAAAGGAGACTTCTAAAAAATAGGATGTAAATATCAAAGGATAGATAAACCTCAAACATCTTTCAGTATTGAAAATGAATTAGCCAAGGTAAAAACTTCTATTCCTCTAACTGAATTAATTAACAAGAATGCATATAGATCTCAATTCATGAAGGCTCTGAAGATAGGGGAAGGGACAGGCATAGTCAACATAACTGATGACCAACCTGAGTTATTGTTTGGGCCTGAAGTTGAAGGGGAGTCTCAAGATGGTAGTGTGCCACCTTTCTATATCAGTTTGAACATTCACGACAAAATTATACACAATTTATGCTTGATTCTGGTGCTTCAGACAATCTTATGCCCAGAGCCATAATGGAGAAGTTAGGATTAGACATAACAATACCCTACAAATATTTATATTCTTTTGACTCCAACAAAGTAAGGTGCTTAGGTCTCATCAAAGATTTATGTGTTATTTTGAGTCCAAATACTAGCAAAGAGTGTGGTAATGGATATTGTAGTGGCAGACATACCTCCCAAGTATGGAATGTTTCTATCAAGATCATGGGGAGCAAAGTTACAGGGTACTTTGCAGATGGACATGACCTATGCTACCATTCCCATTTTTGGTCAGCTTAGAAGGTTATACAAGGAAACATTAATGAAATATATGGTTAGTAGCCAAGATAAACCAACAAATTTCCCCTTGTATTCTTTGCATTCAAATATGTCCTTTATTTTGTATAACAATGAATGTGTAGAGGAGGAAGTGTCACACTTGGAAGATGAATTGAACAAGACAAAGGAAATAAAATTAGATGTTGGGAAACAAGATGAAGAGGGAGAAGCCATTTCAAACATGGATTTTGATGGGGCTGTAAGCAAGGAAGGAGCAGGGGCAGGTGTTTTCATCTCAAACACACAAACATGCATAGCAAAGGGACATGCTTAGAAGATAAATCTCCAATGTACAAATAATATAATTGAATATGAAGCACTGATTTTAGGACTGCAAATTTTGAAGAGGTTGGGAGCTAAAATAATTTCTGTACATGGGGATTTTGAACTTATAATTAACCAAATTAAAGGTGAGTACTCAGCTAAACACCCTAAACTAAGGGCCTGCGGAAATGCAGTCTTATGTTTTCTACATATTTTTCCTTAATATCAATTGTCTCTTATCCCTCGAGGGAAAAATATCTTAGCTGATGATTTGGCTACTTTAGCCAGTACTTGTAAAATGCCATTCCATCCCAATAGAAAATATGAGGTTGAAGTGAAACACAGGCTAGCTGTCCCTGATAATGTGAGATTTTGGCAGGTTTTTCGTAGTGATATGCAGGTAGATTTTTTTTATTTTTTTTTGAACAGTTAAAGGAAGAGTTTGAAAGTGTACATATTGATGCAGATAATGATTTATAAGAGAATATAAAATAAATAGTGTTGAATGAGATTGATAATAATCCAAAGGAACTCGAGGTTCTACAATTGAAAGACAATGTGTTACCAAGAGGATTGGTGCCATTAGAAGAGCTGTTTTATTTTAACAATGTAGCCAAAAAGCCAAAATAGAACCTGTAGGAGCTGAGGTTGAGGGCTGTAATATAGGTACTGAGGAAAGTCCTAAGATTGTAAATTTGTCCAAATCCTTGCATCCAAAAAAAACATGAATACATTAAGCTATTAAAAGAATTCTCTAATGTGTTTGCTTGGAGCTATGAAGATCTAAAAGCATATGATTCTAGTATCATAAAACATATCATTCCCATCAGAGAATACCAAAAACCCTTCAAGAAAAAATTAAGGAGGGTAAATCCAGTTTTGTTACCTTTGATACAAAAGAAAGTTAAAACATTGTTTCATGCAAAAATCATTGTACCCTTAAGATTTTCAAAATGGGCGTCTAATGTAGTGCCAACAAGAAAAAATATTGGAGAAATAAGGCTCTGTGTAGATTTCAGGAATCTGAACAAAATTTCTCTCAAGGACAACTAGCCTCTACCTAAAATGGATCATATCTTATCGAAAGTAGTTGGTTTGGGTAGAATTTCTTTGCTGGATGATTTCTTTGAAGTAAAGGTAGCTTTGACAACTGCTCCTATTGTAATTACCCCTGATTTTACTAAAGATTTTGTTATCACAAAATCTGACCTTGATAGGCTGCTGATCAAGTAGACTCTGAGTAACTCTTTCAAACCAATCTTTTGGTTGAGGCTTAGCCTCCTCAACCTGAGAGGGCTCTCTCACTAGGTTTAGGGTTTTTGATTAATGATTAGATGGTTAACTCTAGGAAAAAAATGAACAAAAGTATAACTGGTTGACTGGTTGAGACTATGATTAGCAAATATCTATTGGGCTATGGAGTCAAAATGGTCTTCAACAAAACATCATGATCAACAAAACATGGAAGTCAAGGCACTTGGAGTTTAGGTTTACAAGTAAAACAGAAACACAGTGAATCAACACAGTTTATAAGCATGTGAAGGAAGTTAGAGAATTTTCTAATGAATTCTAAGTATAAAAAACTCATACCACTACAAATTAGTAATTGAAAAGGCCATAAGAACATCAAACACACAAACCCCTTGTGAATCTTGAGTAGTAAAACTAATCTCTGCATTAAGTTTGAAAAACACACAGTCTGCTCACAAAACACAACTTCTTTTGCTAATAAAAATGCCAACGCTGAGGAATTCGACCTCATTCTTCATATATAGTATTTAAAACCTTGGATTCTATGATCCATCCTTAGGAGAATTCGAATTTGACACCTATCTACTCATAAAACAAACTCTTAATTACAAACTGCCAGCTAACTGTCTTTTAGGAGTGCTAATACAAATAGGACTGAAACTCCTAAAACATGTTTCAAAATTTTTTTCCAATACTTAAATACATTATTTTATAGCTGCTAATCCATGTATTCAACCTTTATGATGCCTCCAACATTGTTACCAACCCTACTGATCCATGACCTAACTGTCCAGAAACTGTCTTTGAACAACCTGTGTAAAACTGGAAAATTCTGATTTCTGAAAGTATGGCTTCAAAGAAAGAATTGTTTCTCTCAACTGGTAAAACTTTCGAGCAAAGTGAGAGAGGTTATTGTGGCCAGAAAATGATCATGAAGTGAAGTATTAAAACTAGAAAACAAAGTTTTTCTCTCAGTGACTTTCAGCAATTTTGTAGCGCAAGTTGGGTCATACATTTCTCCCACCTCATAATGAATTTAAAGAAACTGAGAGAATTTTTTGTGTTTAAATATGTTAGAACGAAAAACCTCTTTCAGTTTTCAAAAATGATTTTTAGGTTGCTCAGGAACCCCCTTGGAAGTTGACTTCTAAAAATAGAAAAATAAGGTTTTTGCCTCATTAGCTTGTTTTCGTAGTGTAGCTTTTATGTCATTTATGAAATACTTCCTGGGACTTAGATTTCTACACCACTGCCATCTGAGACACCATACATGATCCCATGTCCACCAGCAGCTTCAAAATTTGGAACTAATCAAACCTTACCTCCGGAAAGCATCCATAAGTGCTAAATGATCATCTCCAGCAGTTTCGTAGTGCGCTGCGAAACTGTTGTGTATGCTCTTTTTTAACATGGCCTTAAAAAACTATAGTTTGAGAGTTTTTTTAAATTTCCATGAAGATTGATATGATCAACCAAAAATCAAAATCACTTACCCTTATAGATGTTCTTCTTCACAGCTGTTCTTCCTTTTATATGCCAAAACTGTTTTTGATATATTTCCTTCACTGCCCCTTTTAAACACCCTGTTTCATTATTGCTGTAGACCCTTTTCCAGATTTGGTTACTTGTATTTCTAGATCTTCAATTTTCCTCTTCAATCCCCTATTTTTAGCTCTCGGCCGAGTATTAATTTTTCTCACAAATTTGGCTTCTTTGCAGGAACAGTCTAGGTAAAGTATTTTTGTTCACTGCTTACTATTTCTGGTATGGACACCATTTCAGCTTCCCAGAGAGCCTTCATCGTTTTGAAATTTTTCCTTTCAGCAGCATGCTCTCTTGCTCTCATTCTTAGTCTAGCAATTTCATTGTTGGAAGCCTTTAACCTTTCTTCCATAACCTCATAACTGGCTTTTTTATGCTTGAGTGGCTGGAATTGTGCTTTTGTCACCTTCAAGTCTTGGAGATGGAATGTCAATCAACTCTTTTTGAACAGCAGATGTTTCTTCTGTTCTCCCCAGCTCAATAATGGGCTCTTGCATCTTCCTAGATTGCCTGGTTAAAGGTTTTTTGGGTTTGAAGAAAAATGTTGAGACGTCCTCCTCAAATTTCAATTTCTTGGAAGGTTTCATTTTCTTTGACTTTCCCTGATCAAACTTTATTATATCTACCTACACCAAAGGGGCTTCTATAGTATCAATGGCTCTTAAAATATCATTTAAATCACCCTTCAAGTTGGAACCTTCTCCCGAGATCACTGTTTTACCTTTCTCCTTTGCAATTTGGTTTCTAGTCAATCTCTTTTGAACTGATTTGCTGGTTGACTGCTCTTGTGTCTTTCCTTATAAATTCTTGTGAAAAAACTGACCTCTTTTGAAACTCTGTTGATCAGCCTTGCTTGCCAATGGTGTTTATCGTCGCCTGAATTATGGATGGGGAAAACCTTGGTGAACAATTACCAAAGTTTATTGTTTGAAAACAATTCTGTTTCAAGGGTTTGCATGCAAACTAACATGATGAGACTAGCCAGCCTTTTCGAATTTTGAAATGATATTTCATAATCATCCCTAAATTCGAAATGATGAGTCTAGAATGGTGGCATCCTCATGAACTGACTTGTAATTGACACCTAATCATGAAAATTCTAATGGGTTTTTACCGGATTGATGTTTGACAAGACTATTTTTACGAATCCGCACTTTCGTAGTGCACTACGAAAAGTGCTACGAAAAGAGCAGTGTTTTCGTAGCACAACACTGTCTGCAATACAGAATTGTAGTTTTAGAACTAATTTCAAAACTTTCAAATTTGCCTTTAGCTATGAGTTTCTAAATAGGGTTGTGGGACTCATGAAACATAAGAAAAGGATATAAGGAGAGCTTCAGCGTAAATCACATAAGAAAGATTTTTACCGACGCGTTTCGAACCAACCAATGTGGTTCATCGCCAGGACAAGTTGAAAATACAGATCCAGTTCAGCGTGTTAAATAGTCTAAGCAGAGACTCCAACGGCTAAAACAATCTAACGGCTACTTTATCACTCAAGAACCCCAGTCAAACTTCCTCTAATTAATTTAATATTAAAATACTATTATATTCAGAGCTAGGTTAACCAGGTGAATAATAAACCAAAACAAAGGTTAATCTGCTAAAAATAATTCATTTATTTAATTTCAAATATTACTCCATTATATGTAAAAATATATACATATATATATGTCAATATTTATTTAATTTATTAATTCATTAAATCTATCCTAAATATATATGTATATTCTAATACTTTAATTATTATACCTAATTTTCTAAATGCCCTATTTTTATTATTGTTATCATAATTGTAATTAATCTTATTTATAATTAATTAATTAATTTTATAGAAGACGGTTAAATTGGGTCAATTAAAAATTAATTTATTAATTTATTAAAATAATAATGCATTATATATAAGTTAATTATTAAGATTATATGCGTAAAATAATAATATATATAATAAAAACAATAAAAATAATTAATTAATTAATT
>APFE030620508.1:0-18561 GCA_000404065.3 Pinus taeda | reverse complement strand
TTCCGACACATAGGAAATAGTTAAGTATAACTTGGTCTAGTATAGAGTTAGGTAAAAGTGTGTTTCTTTACTATGTACATTTGTAACTTACAATCCGACGGTCACGATATGTAGTGATCCGACGGTTCATTCTCTCCTCGGTATTACCGACACTTGATCCGTGGCTTGACACCCGATTGGTCCATGAATTCCATTTAAAGCGCATGGAGGGTCATTTGTAGGTTCACCGTGCATGAGAGAAGCTTATGTAAATTTTCATTCTTTTATTAATAAATTGCCTGTAGTAGCCACGTTGGCACAGGACGTGGACTGTTTCCCTCTCCGAGGGTTTTAACCATGTCAAAATACTGGTGTATTGATCTGTGATCTGTTTGTGAGCGGTGTCCTTTTGGTGTTCTGTCTGAGGAACTTACCTTGTATATTCCTACAGTCCCGCACTGTTTACTCAAGGAAACAAGTGGATATATCCGCTCTGTCTGTGAAGACAAAGTGTAATCCCCAGAAAACTTCCAAAAAAACAAAAATACTTCGAGATTTTTGAAAACTACCCAGGCCAGTATATATCAATCAAAAACCAGAAAAACAATTTTCTCAAGTCAAAACAAAGGAAAACCAAAAATTAAAAACCTTCCCCAGCGGAGTCGCCAATTTGTTGGCTGGATAAATTGATTTTGCGGACAAGACCGATCTCCCTAGTATCAACGATAGTCTAGCAACAAATAGACAAACAAATCTATATTTCTCTAGACATGTGATTTATTAATAAATACTATAAAGGTGTTAAGATCCTACCTTAGATCCAGTGCTTGTTTGTAGTAGCCATCCTCCAGTCATTTGAAAGAGTTATCTTTGAAGACCTGCAATCACAAACAAGCAAACATTAAATAGCACCTGCATAGAAAATATTATAAATCATGCCTAATGGTGATCAAGGAATCCAACTACAAGCAACAGGAGGAAACTATTCAGCATCTCATGGACTCCTATTAATTGGCAAACAAACTCTGGGAAAAACAAATTTCAGATGTCAAAAAGATGGGAGAGTTAAAAATAACATTACCAAATCCATCCGCAACTGGGCTAAAAAACCGTACAAAGTCCCCTGCTTAATTCCTTATGGAGAATCGTTCCAGGCCTCCTTATCTGGACAATATGGAAGGAAAGGAATCAGTGTACCTTCAAGAATCAAACCACTCCCATAGAGATCATCTGGAGCAATATCTGCAAAAACCTTCAAGAAACTCTAGCACTCCAAACTTGGAGCAATGATGAGTTTCCCACCGATCCGCAAGAATGGACCATCTGGAAGAGTTGGAACCTTAGGATCATCCAGATTCAAGAGAATCCCAGTAGATCCCTCCCACCTCACCAATATTCCAGTAAATGGCTCCCTCTGCCTCCAGGAATCACCTAATAAAACTTTGACGGTGCTTCTAAAGGCAATCCAGGCAAGGTCGGACATGGAGGAATTTTTAGGGATCACAATGGCAAACCTTTGCTGCTCTTCCTAGGCACAACAGGATGGGACACGAACAACTCAATTGAAATGGAAGGATTGTAGCAAGGTCTTCACCTCACTCAGCAACATGGTTTTTTTCCCTTAATAATTGAAGGAGACTCACAAATTCTCATCAATATGGCCAATCAAATTATACAGGGAACACTAGTACATAAGTTGTCTTGCTACTGGAGATTAGCAGCACGTTTACAACACATTGAACAATGGCTTGCAGCCAATAGAGCAATCACCTTCAAACACATCAAGAGAAAGGGCAACAAAGTGACTAACCTCTTGGCAAATTTAGGGGTGGCCAGTGATCGAATTCTATACACAGGTTCGCTCGATATTACAAAAGATGCCATTCATCAACAGGAATATATTGCACTAGTGCAAAATGAAGCAGCATCCCCGGATTCGGGTGGTTGATGAGAAGTTAATGTGGATATGACGTCGGCCTGGCAGGTGGCTGAGCCACATGGTCGTCTGTGCTCTCACTTGTGGGAATTTAAGGTAGGCCTCTGCCTCTCGGCTGACATCATTAATCCACTGCATGGATCGAGACCTCCCTAGTAAGCTTAAAATCATGGCGTCGAGCCCTCAAAAGACCTCCATTCTGCCTCTGAATTGCTCTTGCCACCCTGCTGCAGCATAACCAAGCTCTCGCACCACTACAGGGAGGCATTGCAAACTTCTCTGCTGTGTCGACCTGGGAAATGGTATTCACTTCTCCCAATCTATTCACTACACCTTGCAATTTGATGCCTCGGCGCCTACCTCTATCCCTAATTTGAATCCCCCTGTCATATATATTATTACCTTTGTTGCTCTCGCTCTACTCCCTACCATCTCGGCACACTCTTCACTGTAGCACCCCACTCAGAGAAATATTCCTCCTTGTCGTCACTGCATGAGAAGCAGGTGTGGTGGTAGCCGCGGAACAGCCATCCACCCCCCTTGTCCAGTTCCCTCTGCTTCGACTTCCCCTTTTGCCTCCCTGCGCCCTAGCCCTTCCTCTTCCTGCTTCCATGGCAGTCATCCAGCCACCCGTAGCGGAAGAGATCGAGCTCGTCCCTATGAGACTCTTTGTATTGATGAGGCCACCCAGACGCCCATTCTAAATGCTACCACCCAATCTGCTCAATTTCGTTTCCTTTGCTCCATGGATAGACTTGTAGTCATTGCCACCATCTCGGTGGAATTCAGGGAGGAAGATGGCACACGCATTGAACCAGACCACAGCCCAGTGAAGAACCTGGTTCTTCCGCCTCACGACATTGTTCAGAGGGTGCTGAGCACAAGCTATCAGCAGGAAGCCAAGGATCAGCCAATCACCAGCAAATCAAAGGCGTCGGGCAGCAAGGCCATCAGCAAAGCCAAAGGCATTCAGGAGGAAGCCAAAGACACACAACACTATGGGTGGCAGGCAGGCAGAGGATATTGATTCAGGCGAGTATGGGTGTCTGATTGTGAAAGAGAAGCCACCATCCTAAGACACCTAGCATTTTCATGCAGACAAGTCATGTGTCCAGCTCAGTCTTTGAGTTTTTTATCTTTTTATTGTGGTTAATTTTAAGTTTTGGAGATGTAGCCCTTGCTTGGGTAGAAGATACTTATCATTATCACGTCTTCGGACTGGTTTCCCCACCCGGGGCAGTCTCGTTATAGTTTTGTTGTTTAAACTGGTCATATGGATGTCCTAGACCCACAGAGGCCAGGGCCTCACTCTACATTATGTTTCCATTAATAGATTTAGTCTTACATAGAAAAAAATAAGGAAACCCTTTTGATTATGGTTTCTAAAGAGAAACGTTTTTTGGGATCTGTAGTGTAGGAAAGAACTTGAACAGGGTTAAGGACTGCAAAATTATATACTTCCATGAAATTTCATTAAAAGTTTTAGTAGTTCATGAATCTAAGGATGAATTACAAATAGAACCCAACAAAAAATATATAAAAATATTTGAATACAAGAAATAGTAAGACTTACCATAAACTAGAGAAGTCTCAATATAAACATATTTCAATATGTGCATTTGTACACAAGATTACTGAAGTATCCTTCCCCAATTGTTTCCTAATGATTCTAGGCTTCAGAAGATATAAAATAAAGGATGAAAAATCCAGGAGGGATAACAATTAAATATATCAAACGAATGAAAATAAGTGATCAAGAGAAGAGAAGGAGCTAGTTTAATATGGAAAAACTCCTTCACTTAAACTTTATCAAACCAATTGAGTGATGTGCCTACCCCAAGAGGACAAATTGTGTGTTTATGAAAGGGAATGGAGAGTGAATAATTAATGAATGGAGACATATATTATATAAGTTATCATTGATTCCCAAAAAGCTAGAAAAATACCCTTAGACCAAATCTTTATGGATGTAGTTGAGCCCTAAGCTTGCATAGACAATTTTGATGGGATGTCTAAGAGAATTAACAAGTATACCAAGGTTGCTATCCCCACCAAAACTAGGATGTGTTGTTGCCCAATTCTAACGCCTACACACTCTGTTATCCCATTGATGAAACACATCATATAATGGGATCCTTCAATAGCCACAAGCAAAATTAATGAACACATACTTAAGGTACTACAAAGAATCCTTCAATCTCCCAAACTGATGCAAATGGAATGATGAACCATTTTATCACTCATGAGAGAATAAATGATATGTGAAACCATGAATCTAAACTTAGAGCTATGGGATATAACATGTAGTGTTACTCCCATTTTTCAATAGTATTCCAATCTCAATGTCTGAAGCTATGTTAGCCTACTTGTATACCACATAGCTAAAGTGTTTTTTGACTTGGAAATACGAGGTATGTGAAAGGAAATTAGAATCCTTTTTAATCCAAATGACAATATTTTTCAAGTTCTTTCCCTTCGACACCATAACGCATTCATGGCTTTGATTGTGGCTATGGAATATCCAACATTTTTAAACATGTTGACCATTTACTCCTTTGCAATCAATATCCCTTATGTGGTCAATAAGCCTTTGCCTAGTTATAGTAACTTGTTAAATCCAAGGTTCAAATCCCCCTTATTATATCCTGGTTTACGAAGATGAGGACAGGTCGTAGACCCCCAAAGTTTTACTAGTAGCAATGTGTCATGTGGGCTATTAGGTTCCTTTGGGATAATAATAAAAAAATTATGTAAACATTTTGACTCGTGATCTTCATAAACCATGGATTTTTTCCATCGTATTCTTCTCTAATGTAGCCTATTTAAAGGCATAAAATTTTAATAAATTTTCCTCACATAAAAATAACCAATTGTCAATTTATTGTGCCAAAATTGAATCTTTTTGTGTGAGAGCTATATATAGACACAACAAATTCACAGATTGATTCAAGGATACCACTTGTATTATCCCTCATAAAATTTATTTTTTCTTTATAATAGAGCAAAAGGACATGTGATTTTTTTAAATTGTTGCAAAAAAGGAGTCTTATAAGGAAATATCCAATTTTGTCTCAAGAAAAACTAAGGAATGGAAAGCTCTTAATTTTTTAATATTTGCATTCAAAATAAATCACGAGGCCATAATTTTCCTTGCCATAAAATTTCCACTGGATGTCATCTAGATCTATTTATCTTATTTCCAAGTTGGACTTTTGCTCATGACTCTATATAATATATATATATATATATATATATATATATATATCACATTTCATTATATAAATCTATACCTTCTCACATAGTCAATAACATAGATCTATTTTTTTGTATTTAAAATATTTGTCCTATAGAGCTCTTAAAAAATATAAGTTACAAGGGGACTCACTTTCAACACTTAGTATAATTCTCTTGTCTTTGGTTACAAAAAATTCTTTACTTTCTGAATGATTGTTGACATTGTCACTCCCTCACATTGTCCTCGTATTACCATGGTTGCATTCATAGTTTCATCGACTTATCATATGGTCTACCAAAAGGTGTTAAGGGTTCACACAAAAACATATACAAGGTTCGATATGTTATGTTATACATTGCCCCAGTTCAAAAAAACTGATATTAAATATCAATGTGATTGCTCCAAAGTGTCTAGGTATTGAAGGCCATCATGTGATGTTGTACATGAGTGGCGACACGTTGGCTTTCAACCCATGTGAAGGCCACGTAATTGAAGGATTGGTCATCTGTCACTGTCCCTTATGACATATCTTAGCATCAACAGTCCATGAGTTTTAGTTTTTTTATCAATAGCAAAGGGGATTTGGGATTAGTTTAGAGTAACTACCTACACCCTCTTCGTCACTCCAATTCCATTTGCACGCTCTTGTGTTCCAAATAGAGTTTTGCAACCTCATTTCCTCTAGTATGCTCTTATATGATTCTATACCTTGATGAGAGTCGACTCTTTGTATTTTTTAGTACATTAGGATTCCATGGATTTGTTAGGAAATTTTGGTAGCAACCACATGAATTTGGACTTCTACAAGTTAGACTAATTTTTGACTTTCTGCAGCAACTTGCATGGTTTAATTCTTTATCAACTCATTGAAGTTATATGTCTATTCCAATTTTTCTTCAAGTAAATACAATGATTTATGCTCTTGTTTCAGATTTAATTTCTCGATTAATATTTTCCAGATGGGTAAAACAACAGCAGGCATCCCCTGGCACTAAGTTTTCCCATGTTCAATTAGCTCATGTAAGATTGTTTCCATTTCACATAATAGGTAAAAAAATCCTCTCGAATAAACCATAGCTCAATTTTTCCTCTTTCCGTTTAATTTGCAAGTTTTCTTTCTTTCTTTAATCAGTAATACAATGTGGATTCAGGAGCAGGATGTCGCATCTTGTACCCTATGTGATAAGGTAATGTTCTCATTTGGAGTCCTCTTACTCATTATATCTAATTTATGGGTTTTTCATTAAACCCTTTTTTTCAAGTTTCTTTTTCTAGGAGTTCCAATAAAACTCCTTTGCCTTTGCAGGTTTTTCCCTCGTAGAAAGAGAACCCTAGGTGTGGTTGTCTTTTTTGTGGGTTTTTTTATGGTGCCTCTGCTCGACTTTGCAATATATCGAGTTCTTATGTAAACTTTATTCATGTCTAGGGTACTCGACGATGATGGCCATGACCCTTTTCTGGACTTATTTGATACTTAGGGTTTATACCAACAATGAAGATTTATCCCACAAGCTCTCCATTCGACTCAAGCTCTTATAAAATTTAGAGAAATATATGTATTTTTTAATCTTATTTTTTTAATGTATAAGGCCAGTCAACCTTGGTATCAACAATTTCTAAGTGAATATTTTTAAAAGAAGGCTTCCACAATTTTCACTTAGTTTCCTTTCTGTTGTGGTTACAATATTTCCATGCAACTTTGATTAAATTGATACATGGCCTTAAACACCAGCGATAATTGTTATTTACAAAAAAACATTCGTGAGGACTACTATAAACAGGTCTTTATTTTCGAAGATATTGTTGTTAGGAATTTGTTGAAACTCTTCAATATGTATCAATATGTTTATATATAGATATATTTCCTACAATTATTCCTTGTTTTCGATATGCATATAATGGATGTCGTTGATAATACAATAAATGGATACAGTCTATAGTCTTTATACTAATGCTTACCTTGATGAATGTTTGTGTATTTCCCTTTTTGTTTGAATACTTAGATTTCTCTTTGAAAATGGTTTTGTCTATAAAGACAATAGAACTATAGCTGAAATTTCTAGAATCGATTTTATTGCTCACCTCTGCCAACTTCTATATTTATCCTCAGCCTCTGCATTGTTTCCAGTTATTTTGTGCATATATATGCATAAACGTCAAGTATGTATATGCATGTATGTGTGTGTGTGTTCATAAGGCAACAATGCTTCTTACCGATTCTCACATAAGTATAAGACCCCTATGCTCAGATATGTTGTTATAACATGTAGAATGCATATTTGTGACATATTTGACTAAATGCTTGTCATTTCCAGTAGGGGTCCTCTTAAGTATTTGTTCAAGTATTTGAATTAGTATCATTGTTTTGATGTTACTTTTCATTTATGGAAGTCTCATGAAGTTTTGGGTAGTGGCCTGACACCTATCCTTGAAAAAGTGGCATAGAATCTGAGGTTGCAAGCTCATAAATAGCTAAAAATGTCCCCAGTCGCTAACATGCCCTTGTTGTGGGAGTGATTGGAGGGTCCCAGATGCATGCATACCCATGTCATGGGAGCGACTGAGGCTCTAGGTCAGTAAAAAGTCAAGTTACCTTAGGGGTTAGTCACCTGGAAGGGTTGGTTGGCTCCTGAAGGTTCAAATTGGTTGTGTTTTATCGGCTCCACTTCCTTAATTGTACATGGGGAGTTGAATCAGATCCTAGTAGCATATCGTCACATGTTACCCCAACGATTTGGTAAATGTGGGAGGAGGGTGTTACATTATTAACCGAACACTTACAAATAAAAAACTAGACAGAGAAATAAAAATATCGATCCCTTTGTAGGAATTTTTTAAGGTGCAAAAATGGGAAGTGAGCATAAAAATGCTAGAAGAAAACTAGAAGAAGCCATAACAAGGAATTTTCCAAGGTTTGGGTTTCTTGTAACATTCAAAATTTGAGGCACAAAATGGGGCTTTTGACAAATGTGGTACAGGTGTATAAATTTTAAACTATAGTTTTTCTATATATATATATATATATATAATATTAGAAAAACTATAGTTAAAATTATACACCTGTCCACATTTGTCAAAAAGCCCCACATATATATATATATATGCAAACCTTTCATTATTTTTGACATAATGTAATTAATTATTCGATTTATAATGCACATCCTTGTATGTCACTTTGTGGACATAACCTTGAACACACACCCACTGCAATTTTAGGAATTATCCAACCAATTTAACTCAGAATACGAGAATCCTGAATTTTATCAAAAGCAAAGAATTTTAATGCAAATATAAAAGCTATTTTGGAAAAAATATAAATATTTTTACTTTTGAATCAATTAATTAGCCAACATTTGTAAACTATATTATTTTAAAATACATTTGACTAGTCAATTTTTTTTTTAATTTAAAAATATATTATTATTTTTTTAATTATAGATTAATTTTCCATTTTTTAATAATTTTTATATAATAATTAAAATAATAAAACTATAAATAACTTAAGATTAAATCATTACGTTAAATCATTTAATTTAACTTAATTATATTTTAATATCAATCAAACATGATAAATAATATTATCTTGTTTCTTAAAAAACAAAAAAACAAAAAAAATGATAAATAATATTACCTTGTTTCTTAAAAACAAAAACAAAACAAAAAACATAATGTAAAACTAACCTTGACTTTATGAAAAATACATATTGCAAATCCAAAATTTTCGAAAATGATATTTATAAATAAAAATTTAAAATTTGTAGTGTCTTATCAGTGAATTCTTCTTAAAAACACATTAAAGATTGTATCTCTACTACCTTTCTTTTACTAAGTTTGTTGTACAATGCATAGAATCACCTTCTAGTTGTTAGGCTTATATACAAAGGTTAGAAAAACAAACTTATTCATGGCAGGGAATTTTGTTTGCCAAAAATCCTTGCTCCAAAGCAGGTCAAAAGCTAATGATTTAGGAGGAATACTTGGAAAATAATCTTCAAACCCATGCTTAAGGTATAAATCAATACTATTACATGGATCATCTATTTCATTTTGACTTCGTTAATCATCTTATATGTCCCATAAGATCTCCTTAGTCATATCTCATATATACAAATGCTATGGTATGTATCGGTCAAGGACATTTGATTTCAGAGTCATAGAAATTTTATTGCGAGTGTTCCATTGAATTCCAAATTAAGATTTAGGATTCAATTAAGTAATTTGTGTGTTATAGAAATTTTATTTTTATTTTCCTTGTGATAAATATCTGAAAATATTTAACATACCCATGGTATTAAAAGGTAATGTTTTAATCATACTTTTATTGTTGAAGGGTTAATTTATTATGAAAACATCACTCATTCAATCCCAAATTAAGATTTACGATTCAATTAAGTAATTTGTATATTATAGTCATTTTATTTTTATTTTCTTCGTAATAAATATGTGAAAAAATTTAACATACCCAACAAAAACCGCTAAAGATGTGAGCAGCGCTAGCTCGACCTAGCCGGCCCGACCAGCTCCCCTGTGCTACCTCCTGCGGCCTCCTGCTGCTGGGCCTGCCCGCTCCCGATCCCCTTGATCTGGGCTGCCTCCACCTTCTCGGTAGCCTTCTCTTGCTGTGCGAAGCGAACTTCTGAGCGCTTGTGCCAGCGTTGGATCAGGTCCTTGTCCTACTGCGCCCAGCCATGTCGCCCTCTTGGGGCCCGGATCCATTGGACCCTCCCATGCCCCTTCCCCCGGAGGTGAACACTTTCAAAGCAATGATCGCCTCTAGCTGCAAGCGTCCGCCCTCAGCCAATCAACAGAATTTCATCAAGAAGTTGGAATCCATCCCCACGGTAGCCCTTCCCGAAGAAGAAACCTGCAAAGCAGCCTGAATCTTGCTGAGAGAGGTCTCATAGGCCAGTTCACGGGCCTCTGGCCCTCTCCCAAGTCGGTAGAGGACTGGACACAAAGGAATTGGAAGCTACTAATCAAAGAAGGAACAAAAAGCTACTTCATAGGCAAAGGTTTTTTCATCTTCGTCTTTGAAAGTGTAGAGGATAGAAGCTTAATCTTCAAAAACGGACCTTATTTTATGGGCCCCCAAGGTCTATATCTCAACAAACGGTCGCCAGATTTTGATCCAGCTCAGGATGTCCCATATGCTATACCGGTGTGGGTGTGGCTTCCCCATCTCCCCCTCCACTACTAGAATCAGATCATCGGCAATAGCTTAGGAAAATACATAGATCAGGCTGTAAGAAAAGATCAATATTCATGTGCACGCATTTGTGTCGAATTTGACCTGGAGGAGGGTTTGCCGGAAGCCATAAAACTTACAGTCGTAGGATGGACGCATGTCCAAGAGTTGGATTATGAACAACTTCCATTTAAATGCAGACATTTCCATGGTTACAGGCACTTCGCCAAACATTGCAAGAAAAAGGCAGAAGAATAGCCAGACAAACAGAATGGCGAGCAATGGACTCAAATACAAAAAACCACCAATCATAAAAAAGGCAACGGGAAAGGCACTCCGAAAGAGACACCAAGCAGCTCCAACCCCACCCAAGAAAAGAACTCAAACGGCAAAGAAAATAGTCAGAGCAAGCCAACCACAATAGCCCCGGAAAATTTGGATCAGACTGTTCCTCCTATCACTAGCAAAGAAGATGAAGAAATGGCTCATCTGGAAGCCTCCCAAGGAATCCCTTCTAATCCCTCATATGCAGATGTAGTAAGGAAAAAACCAGCTGATAGCTCTGACTCCTTGGAGGAGGAAACCTACGAGCAGCCCATAATAAAAGTCGGCAGGAAATCCCGCAGAGAAGTAAGGGAAGAGGAGGAGGAAAGGCTTAAAACCCAAGGAAGCCAGCCCACAATAGAGATGTCTATCGGGAGAAACTCTAAGAAAAGCCCCCCTAAGGGAGGCTCCCACCCCACCCCTGGTAAATAATGTGCCTCTTCTCTTGGAACTGTAGAGGTCTGGGTAACCCCTTGAAAGCAGAAGCAGTCAAGGATCTTCTCAAAATAGAACCCTCAAACATTCTAATGCTCCAAGAGACTAAGATAGAGGGGAAAGCCCTCCCAGACATCAGCAAGAAGAAATGGAAGAAAAGCACAGGAAGAGCAGTAAGCTCAAGAGGCTCATCCAGAGGGCTCGCAACTCTTTGGATAGAAGATCTCTTCCAGATGAACAAATACCATGAGACCCAGCATTGGATATTCACGAAACTAATGCATTGTCCAAGTAAGTTAACCATCTCCCTTTTCAATATTTATGTACATGTCCTGTATTCTGAAAAGAGAGACTGTTGGAACTCCCTTATTGAATTCCTGGAGCAGCATTCCCATAGCAATATCATTCTTGCTGGGGATCTAAACATTGTTTTAAAATCCAAAGAAAAAAGGGGAGGAACTAATAGCAGAGACTCCATTCTCCCCATGGTGGAAGACCTCATACAGCAGTGGGATCTTCTCGATTTCACTCCGGTCAAAAGGCTGTACACATGGTCCAACAATAGAGTGGGCGAGGACCATATTTCCGCTTGCCTGGATCGATTCCTAGTCCAAGGTGCTCTGATGATGAACAAGAAGATAATTATCACCAAAATCCTATCCAAATTGACCTCAGATCACAAACCAGTCCAGCTCATTCTAGAAGATGAAGAAGACCTTGGACCAATCCCCTTTCGATTCAGCCCTCTTTGGATAGAAAGGGATGGTTTCATAGATATAGTGAAAGCAGCATGGGCCAAATCCGTCATAGGGTCCTCTAGTTATGTGTGGGAACAAAAGCTCAAAGCCACAAAGCAAGGCCTAAAGGATTGGATAAAGAAACCTATCCCAAATCCAACCAGCCAAAGAAAAGAAATTATTCAGTCTTTAGAGGCTCTGCAAGTCGAAATGGAAAGCAGAGATATCACTCCATCGTTGCTTGACAAAGAATTTAAAATTCAATGTTGAACATTTCGATCTTTCCGGATGGAGGAAGAGTACTAGAGAATCAAATCTCGAAGTTTGTGGCTGAAGGCTGGCAACCGGAACACCTCCTTCTTCCACCGCCAATATCGAGCAAGACTCTCCAGAAACCATATCTCTGAAATAACAACAACAGAGGGGCAGATATGCAAAGGGTTCAGCCAGATAAAAGAGGCAGCTGAAAGACACTTCAGGAATCTCTACACCGCAGGTAATCAAGCCAACGAGGAGGAAACTGTTGATCTCCTATCCAACATTCCTCTCCTGGTCAGCCCTGAAGACAATTCCGCGCTCATTAACCCCATCACCGAAGAATAAATCACTAAAATCATCTGGTCTATGGATTCAGACAAGGCCCCTTGGACCGATGGATTCACTATACACTTTTATAAGACTTGCTGGGACATCATCAAAGCGGATCTTTTAAAGATGATAAAAGGATTCATGAAAAAAGCTAAGGTAGGAGGAGGAACTAATTCCACCTACCTTGCCCTTATTCCTAAAGAATCCAACCTTGAAACCTTTGCCAGATTTAGGCCAATATCGCTTTGTAACGCCTCCTATAAAATTCTAGCAAAGCTTCTAGCTAACAGGATCAAGCCACTGCTCAACAGGTTGATCTCCAGCAATCAAGGTGGCTTTGTAGAAGGCAGGCACATTTTGGATAATGTCATCCAAGTGCAGGAGATAATTCGCTCAAGCAAATAGCGAAAAGAAAAAGGTATGCTGATAAAACTTGACATGGCCAATGCATTTGACCCAGTCAATCGCTCCTTCCTTTACAAAGTCCTCCATTCCTTTGGCTTCTCCCCCCATTTTGTCAATCTCATCGTTGCCTGCACTCGCAACCCCTGGATTGCCCCTATTGTAAACAGTCATCCTACCTCTTTTTTCCAAGCCCGGAGAGGACTCAGGCAAGGATGCCCACTCTCTCCCCTCTTGTACATCCTAATGGCGGATTCCCTCGGTAGAAAGCTATCAACTGAAAAAGTTTCAAGCTCCCTTCCTGGCCTCAAACCCTCCATTACCTCTCCAGCTCAGAACCACGCACTTTTTTCGGATGACTCTCTCCTCCTGGGAGGTGCCTCTGTCAAAATAGCCAAATCCTTCGAATCTATCCTCAAATGCTATTGCAGGGTTTCGGGAGCCTCTATCAATGAAAGAAAAAGTGAAGTCTACGGTTGGAACATTGGGCAGCAAGAGATCAGAATTATCTCTAACCTTCTTGGCTTTAATGGATATGACCAATGGGAGAAGATAAAATACCTTGGCCTCCCCATCACAAATGGCTTCAATAAGAGGTCGATGTGGTCTGAAATTATTAGCAAAATTAAAACAAAAATTACAGTCTGCGGAGGATATTGGCTCACAAAAGGAAGTAAGGTCATCCTGATCAAGACTGTGTTATCTGCGCTCCTAATATATCAAGCAGCCTTCCTTCTCGCCCCAAAAAGTGTGACGGATCAAATCTCCAAAATTCTTCGTGACTTCCTCTCGAAGGGGGGAAAGGAAATCAAAATAAATTTCACTTATAGAAATGGGACGTGGTCAAGCGTCCAATTTCTGAGGAAGGACTACAAATCCGTGATCCTGCTTTAGTCAACCTGGCATTGGGAGGCAAAATTATGTGGAAGCTATTCAAAGACCCCAAACACCCTGTCAGAGATATGCTAAAATCAAAATACGCCCACAAGATGCCGCTCAGAAGTCTACAGGGAGCTCAAACAAGCAACAACACTCAAGTTTGGAAATTATGTAGTAAAAGTTTGAACTTCTTCATAGGTAAGGCGTACAGGATTCCAGGGAATGACAAACATACAAATCTGTGGCATGATAGAATAATGGATCAAGACCCCCTCGCAGGAATTGATGAAATCGCAGAGCTAAAAAATTGGCTAGAACGCGCAGGGATAAACAGCGTTTATGATTTGTCCAATTGGGATTGTCACGACGATTGGAAAGGTTGGGATTTTTTTGGAGTTCTAGATCGGCTAAACCAGCAGAAGCATGCCCTTGAAGAATTGCTGGAAGAAGCAGCCCCAGTGAACAGAAAAAAGAAGGATAGCTAGGGATGGGGGCAATATGGAAGCTACACAATAGCAGCAACTTATAACGCCCTCCAGCCAATCAGGAATTGTAGTAAACCTCCGGATTTTTAGAAGAAAGTTTGGGAACCGCTAGCTCTTCTTAAAGTAAACTTCTTCTTTTGGACACTGGTCCACAACAAGCTGTTAACTAGAGACAATCTGATGAAAAAAAGCATAGCTAGGCCGCATAGATGTGAACTGTGTAGAAGTAGATTAGAAACAGCCAAGCACCTCTTCATGGAAAGCAAGTTTGCCAAAGAAGTATGGGGACTCATACTTCATGAGCTACAAATCACAGTCCCCCCTTTTAACTTTGTTGTTGATCTATTTGACTTATGGAATCAATGTTATCCTAACAAAATCCCCAGCAAATCCTTTTGGAGAAAAGTCTGGAATGTTATCTCCAAATTTGTATGCTGGCAGATCTGGCTGACCCAGAATGACCTGATATTCAATGAAAATCTGCAAGCTCCTTTCTCGGCAGTCATAAAGGCCAAATCCCTCCTCCTTGAAGCAGCCCAACAACAATATTTTTCAGATGACTGTTTGCTTCTCCCTGAAGAAGAGAGGTGGTTGGGCCCCTTCTCCCCTACCCTTGGAAGCAGTTATCAACCCCTCATGTAGTGAAGCCGGAATGGCACAAAAGAGATTCTGAAGCCACCTTTCAAGAATGGTGGCGAAAACAAAAAATAACCACGATTTTCTTTGATGGAGCCTCCAAAGGCAATCCTAGGACAGCAGGAGCTAGAGGGGTCATTTATGCCTCGGACAGATCAAGAACGGACAGCTTTTGCTGGGGTATCGGGCAAAAAACCAACAATCAAGTAGAGATCCAAGGCCTCCTTAAAGCATTTCAAATAGTCAAAGATAGAGGAGACAAAGAATTCCAAGCATTTGGAGATTCAGAGATCTTAGTAAAAAATTTAAACATGGGCAAATTGTTCAACAATGCAAGTCTCAACAAAACTTTGTACAGATTAAAGAGAGTCATGCTCGACTTCGACTCCTAAAAATTCCTCCATATCCTTAGAAGCTTGAACAGTGAAGCAGATTTGATGGCGAACAAAGGTTGCACTCTTCGGAAAGGAAAACTCCTCATAAATGACGAGAGCTCACTCCTACCCTGTAATCCATGAGGAACCTGCATATTGTAATATTACAAGAAACAGAAATAGAAGCAATGTAATGATGGCTGCCATGGCGTAAGTCCAATCTTTCCTCCAAATAAATAAATAATATCAGTTTCAGTTATTAAAAAAATAATAATATAAATAAATAAAAAAATTAAAAAAAATAAAAAATAAATAAAAAAATAAAAAAATAAAAAGAAGGGTTTAGAGATACCATGGTAATAAAAGTAATGTTTAATCAAACCTTTTTCTTGAAGGGTTAATGGGAAATTAGTTATATTAGGTGACCAATAAAAGAAGTATATAAATAATAAAATAATTAAATTGTAATGTAGGTTAAAAGTATTGGTGCTGTAATTAAAATGTGAGTGAGAGTTATTTAATTAAATGGGGAATTAGTATATAAAAGACTTTTTCTTATATATATGTGTGAGAGAGGTATTATAATAAATATTAAATAATAACATAAAAGTTAGTTAAATTATTAAAAATATTGGAATGAGAAAATTAAGTTAACTTAAATATCTAAAAAAATTTAATAATAATGAAGATATATAAATAAATAAAAATAATTAATTATATTAATTAATTAAATAAATTTAAATCCCATGAAACCCAGCACTGGATCTACACGGAGCTGACACATTGTGCAAGTAAGCTGACTATCTCTCTATTTAATCTTTATATCCCTGTCACTTACTCTGAAAAACGAGAATGTTGGACCTCTCTCTCAGCATTTTTAGAACAGCATAATCCAAGTAATATGATCATAGCAGGTGATCTTAATATAGTCCTGAAATCAAAAGAGAAAAGGGGCAGATCCAACAGCAGAGATCTTATGCTGGCCTTTGTGGAAGAACTCTCTCAGCGATCGGATCTATTAGACTTCAATCTCATTCGCGACCTTTACACTTGATCAAATAATAGATCTGGGATAGATCATATCTCTGCTCGCCTGGATCGATTCCTAGTTCAAGGCTCCCTTATGCTGGATAAAAAGATAATCAAAACCAAAATTCTACCTAAGCTGACCTCTGACCACAAGCCAATCCAGCTTCTCCTTGAAGATGAAGAAGACCTAGGCCCTCTACCATTCCGCTTTAGCCCATTATGGATGAGAGGGAAGGCTTTATCGACACTGTAAAAGAAGCCTGGGCCACATCATTCTCAGGGTCCTCAAGTTTTGTGTTGGAGAAAAAACTGAAGGCCACAAAACAAGCTCTGAAGGAGTGGATAAGGAAACCAGTCCCTACTCCAACCAGCATAAGGAAAGAAGCAATGTATACTTTGGAGACCCTGCAAACTGATATGGAAAGCAAAGAGATTACAGTGGATCTTTTGGAACAAGAAATAAAGGCCCAATGCTCAACATATCGATCCTTCCAAAAAGAAGAAGAATATTGGAGAATCAAATCCAGGAGTCTATGGCTAAAAGTAGGGGATCGGAACACCTCCTTTTTCCATAGACAATATAGAGCCCGGCTGTCCAGGAACCACATCTCAGAAATAAAGACAACAGAGGGCCATGTCAGCAAAGGCTTCACCCAAGTCAAAGCTGCCGCAGATAGCCACTTTAGAAATCTTTTTAGTGAGGGAACTCAGGCCTCTGAGGGGAAAATAGTAGAATTCCTCTCGAACATTCCTCATCTAATCGGACCTGAAGACAATGCTACTCTCACCAGCGAGGTAACAGAGGAGGAAATCATCAAAGTTATTTGGTCCATGGAATCAGATAAGGCTCCGGCCCCACACGAATTCACGATTCATTTCTATAAATTCTGTTGGAACATCATTAAAATAGACCTCCAAAAAATGATAAAGGGGTTCATGAGAAAATCTAAGATCGGTGGAGGAACAAATTCCACTTACCTAGCATTAATCCCCAAAGATTCCAATCCAGAAACATTTGCCAGATTCAGACCCATATCACTTTGTAACGCATCTTATAAAATATTGGCCAAACTGTTAGCAAACAGGATCAAGCCTTTGCTTAAAATGTTGATCTACAATCCCCAAGGCAGCTTCGTGGAAGGTAGGCACATCCTCGACAATGTCATTCAAGTTCATACGACAATCCACTCCAGCAAAAAGCGAAAAGAGAAAGGTATGTTGATTAAATTAGACATGGTGAACACGTTTGGTAGAGTTAATCGCTCTTTCCTCATCAAGGTTCTCCTCTCCTTCGGCTTCTCTCCCCATTTTGCCCAGCTTAAAAATGCCTACATCGATAACCCTTGGATCGCCCCCCTAGTCAATGGTCGCCCCTCTAATTTTTTCCAAGCTCGGAGAGGCATCAGGCAGGATGTCCTCTCTCCCCCTTCCTGTATACCTTAATGGCAGATTCCCTCAGTAGAAAACTCTCAGCTAAAAGAATTGTTGGCTCACTCCTTGGTCTCAAATCCTCCTCAGATGTCGTTCCTCTGAATCATGCACTCTTTGCAGATGACTCACTTCTCCTCGGAGGTGCGTCCTTAAGAATTTCCAAAGTCTTTGATTCAGTCCTAAAAAGCTATTGCAGATTTTCAGGTGCTCTTGTCAATGAGAGAAAGAGTGAAATCTATAGCTGGAACATAGGTCAACAATAGCTCATTAACATCTCGAACATTCTAGGGTTCAGAGGTCATGCTAGTTGGGAGCAGATTAAATACCTCAGCCTCCATATCACAAATGGAGCCAATAGAAGGTCACTCTGGACAGATATCATTTGTAAAAGCAAAAGAAAAATAGCAGCATTGGGTGGCTACTAGTTAACCAAAGGAGGTAAAGTCATCTTAATCAAGTCTCAGTTGTCAGCGCTCCCAATTTATCAAGCCGCATTCTTATTGGCCGCTATAAATGTCATAGAGAAGATATCTAAACTTTTAAGGGACTTTTTATGGCAAGGAGGGAAAGGTAATGAAAGCAAGTTGCATCTAGCAAATTGGGACCTGGTTAGACGGCCGATTGCAGAGGGGGGTCTCCAAATTTGAGATCCCTCCCTTGTTAATCTGGTGTTGGGAGGAAAACTCCTCTGGAAAATGGCTCACGAGCCTAACCACCCGATTAGCACTAGATTGTTGTCTAAATACGCCCGCAATTCGTCCTATAGAATTCTGCAATTCGATTCCTCTATTAACAGTACGCATGTCTGGAAACTTTGTTGCAAAAGCAGCATTTTCTTTAATAAATCCCTGTACAGAGTGTCGGGAAATGGCAAACGTATTAATTTGTGGAAGGACAAAATAATGG
>APFE030620482.1:19063-82558 GCA_000404065.3 Pinus taeda | reverse complement strand
GAGATCAAGTGTTTTCTGATCTTACCTTAGGTCCAACGCTTGTTGTAGCAGTCCAGCCTTGCTGATCCAGATGAGCTCCTCCTTCACTTTAAGACCTGCATACACTAACAGTGAAGCGATTACATAACACCTGAATATTTCATAAAACAAAGCATATTCATCACATAGACCAAGGAGTACATGAAATAATTCATTAACAACAAATCATTGAGAAGAATGGACTTATTTGTATTAAGGAAACAAAAAAGGAACCATTACAACCTGAGCCTTGGTGTTGTGCAAGCTCCTCCCAGGGTCCAACAAGAAATTTCCTCTACTTTGACAAGCTCACCCACTTCCAATATGGCAACAAGAAAGGATGGTAATCTCTCCTCACAAGTTAACAATGGAAGTCCTAATTCTAGCAGCATTTACCATTTGGAATGTTCAGCTTTTAACCTCCCCTCCTCTTGCCCAATGCTTATATTTATAGTGTTCTAGAGGAATTTATTCAGTTCCAACATCAATGGGATACTCCCTCTTTTGGATGGGGTAGCTCCTCTCTTGATGGGATAAGTTCCTCTATCATAGAGATGCATGAACCATCTGGAGGCACTCAATACACATCAAACACTGTTCTAGAAAGCTCTAGAAGTGACCACAAGTAACTTTTTAAGATGAAACTCACACCTTTTGACCTTTATAGGAGTACGCACCCATCCCTTGACTTACAGAGCGTACAAGCACGCAGGTACAATGAGCTTGGGATGCGTACACGCAGGCAAGGTAGAGAGAACCTGCGTACCCAGAGATAAACATGATTTTTAATGACTTTCTCTCTTTTTGAAGTTTGACATGGAGAGCAGAGGTATAAGGCTTGACAAGGAGGATAATATGACTATTGATGGGACCATATTAACTGAAGATAGTCATGGTGACAAATTTTAGTGTAACAGTAGTAGAGAAGGGAAGGCTGGGGGATGGATTTGTTTTGGTCATTAGCATTGCCAGATGGAATTAGATGCATATTGAGAGTGTGCCCTGGAACAATGAGTCGATAACTGTTCACTGAGAGAACAAGTAGCGTAAGGATCGTAGTGCTAGATATTGGATGCAGACTTTGACTTTGGTAGTGGATTTTGAACTTCTTGGGAATGAGGTGAATCTTGGTATTACTTTGAGGGTGGATATGTGAGCCTCTAGATTCCCTTGTGGCTGATGCATACTATGTATCCTTCATTATTTATCAGTTGAGGCAAAGGAGTTTTGGTATATGTACATATTTATGTATGGTTATTATTGTAAATACTATAATGAGTTGTGTTATAAGCTCTAGTAAACAGTATGATTGTCATGTTTTCAGCATGATGTCATTGTAAATACTACAATGAGCTGGGTTATGTATTTGGTTCTCTTGCTTTCGTTGGCATGGATTTTTCCAAGTGCAACAATGGTTTCATCCTTGCCTTGCCATTTTTGGATAGCCATGGTGTGATGGGGTTCTTTCATTTGGTAAATCTTTGGATTGCTAGATGGTTTTGGAACCGGGTGAGGTTGTCTCAGGAAAATTCCCAAGGGCCTAGGAATCCCTTGACCAATCTTGGTGGGATTACAGTGAAACCTTAGGGTGGATATGAGAAAATTCCTTAAGGTATTGGTGAAGAAATGTAGAGGAATCCAAGCATGTTTGGGCCTAGGAATCCCTTGACCGATGTTGGTAAGATTGTGGTACAATCTAGTAGTGTATGTTCTTGTTTGGGCCTAGGAACCCCTTGACTGGTGTTGGCGGGATTGCGGTAAATCCTGTTTGTGTGGGCACTTGTTTTGGGCCTAGAAGTCCCTTGACCGGCTTTGGTAGGATTACAACAATTTGATGAAAGAGTTCACCCCTCCTGGGATACATCTGCAGGTCCAACTTCCAATGTTGGGCCTTTAAATTATATTCTCAAATTTTAAATTACATTAGTTTACATATCTCAAATTGCAAAAATGATATTGCCATTGAGTTCAAAACACCCAAAGACCCATGCCTAGGCTCTTTTTGGGCTCAAAAAGGCTAAAGAATGACCAAGTTAGGCCTCTTTCTCCAATTCTCTATCATCTACCCCGAAAATTGATACAATTGGCTAACTATTCTATGAAATCCAACTTTTCGTTGACATCCAAGCGATAATTTCACTTGGGATCAACGAGATTCTTATCACAATTGGTGCAATTTGTCGTCTACTTAACCACGCTCATAAGGCCTTAAGTGTCGATTTCTTTGGCATTGGTCCAAGTTATATGGGCCATGTGGCCAGGGGTTGGGCTACACACCCGCCCCTTCGGCTAAGCATTGGGTAGTGGTCACGTGTCAACAATAAGATCGAGGGTCGGGCCTATTCGCTCGCCCCCTCCGCCATGACTCCTACCAACAATTACGTTGGTCTATTGGAACCGAGGGTCGAGGCCTATCCGTCCACCCCCTATGTTGTTAACCCCAGTCATGTCAATTCATAAAAACCTGGGGATGGGGCCAAGTGCCCCACCCTCTTCCCCCAATGTGCCAACAACTTCAATTCAAATATAACTAGAGTTCCATTTCAGTTAAGAACTATTGTTGTGGTTTAACGGTAAACAGTGGTATTACTGTGTAGGAGCTTTAGGGGTCAAATCCTGTTGAGGCCCTTCAACCTTGTTACATTTTTTTTCCAGTAATAGAGGGCCATGTGGTGCCATCTCATTAGGCCCTGTGGCACCTATTGATTGGGTCACCTGATCAATCAACAACCAATCACAAAATGCCAACCTGGCCTATATGAACCTGCCATGTGTCAGCACAAAATTGGGCCATCTGACACATTACCCTGCATAGTTAGATGATGACGTCAATTGTACGACCTGCCTAGTCAACAACAAAGTCAACCCTGCAAGTTAACTTTTTAGATGTTGGGAAAAAACTTCAAAACATCATAACTTTCTCATACGACATCGGATTGAGGTGATTCAAGCAACGTTGGAATCAAGACAACGAGCACTACAATTTGGCATTGGTTTCAAGGAATTTTGAGCATATTTTTGATCTCATAGATAAAAAATGGATCTCTTCTTAAAGGATTTAATGAGAGATTTAGATCTCTCAATGTATAATGGTAACATTGATAAAATATACCACAATTTTACTACAACCCTTTCCAATACCATTAATAGATCCTCTATCGAGGTATCATATAAAAACAACAATAGGACTTCCAACCCTTGGGTATGATAATGATTGTAAGATTGCCAAGAAAGCAATTAGAGATGCTCCTAAAAAAACTATAAATCTTGAAAAAATAAGTGTGTACAAAGATCTTATCAAAAAGAAGATAAAGTACTATATAAATATGAGGCAAAAGTGTCTTCTTAATCTCTCTATGTTGAGCCTAACAAGTTTTGGAGGAATATTCTTACCTGTAAAACGAAAGAAAATAATTTGATCCCTTTAAAGGAATGGGATATCTATCTTAAGAACATTTATGACTCCCTGGACACCATGGAAAACATCGTAAAGACTCCTATAGAGGAAGACATCTTTTCTTTGGTAGACGTGGAGTTCAGGATTAAGAAGGATATTAAAGGTTACCAAGCTGAAATTTTCAAAATGGGAAGGTCTATTCCTATCTCTCATATACACCAACTCCTCAATTTGGCGGTGAAACACGACTTCCCTAAGCCTTGGACCCAAAGCCTTATGGTGCCTATCATTAAACGTGGGGATAAAAATGTTCCCTCTAACTATAGGATTATCATAATTAGCCACATTTTAGGTAAATTGTATGGTCTCATTTAGGAAAAGAAGATTAGCCTCTGGCTTGAAATCCATGGTAAAAGAGCTAAAGGGCAAGCTGGTTTTAGGAGACACAATCTACTACTAACCACCTTTTCACTCTTAAGGCCATTGTTGAGGAGTGTTGCAATAGTAAAATTGATTAATTATGTTGGTTTGTTGACTTTAGAAAAGGCTTCAACATAATTTCTTGGGAGAAGTTATGGCGTAGACTCAATGAGATAATGGTTCCTCTCAAGTTGAGGGTTGTTGTAACTAGGTTATATGAGAATGATATTTGCAAGGTTAAGACCACCAAGGGTTGGTCTGAGGAGATTAAATGCAATATCAAAGTTAATCAAGGATGTCCCGTATCCCCTATAATTTTTGGCATTTACATTAATAAGCTAGAAGTGTATTTAGAAGCTGTAGAATTTTATGGATGCAAGCTCATTGGTATAGTCATTACTCTTTTCCCTTATGTTGGTGATATATTTCTTCTAGCTAGAAGCCCTGATGATCTTGACAAGAAACTTACAATCCTCGATGATTATTGATCCAAGATGGGTATGATTGTTAATACCAACAAAGACTAAACTCCTCATAATTAAACCCAAAAAGATCAACTATGATAATTTAATTTATGATAACAAGTACTTGGAGAAGGTTTCCTCATACAAATATTTATATATTGACATTCATCATTAGCTCTGTTGTAGTATCCATTGTCATTTTAATTTTATTTTCAATTTTATCTCAAAAAAATAAAATAAAAAAAAAAATATTATGTTCTAACGAAATTAAAAGAAAATGTGGAAATTTGAAAGAAGTGATTTATTTTAAATTATTGATGGCTTTTCAACGTGAGAAACCTAGGAGAAGATCTGAGCCATCTGATTGATAGGCAACAGATCTAACGGTAATCACATGCTAACAAGCGCGGAGGATAACTCCAAAATCAGATGTGACAAATCATAAAACCGAGTTAAAACGTCAGTTAATTAGGGTCGTCCTCTTGAAGGATTCAGATCGGACGGTAATCGCGTGGTTAACAAGGACGAAGTTTAATCCATAAAACGAACGTGATGGTTTATGGAATGTGATCTAATATGTTGAAGTTCAGATCGATCATAGCCGCTCATCAAGAAGGGACGAAATCCGACAGATATCGCGTAAAAAAGTGCACAGATTTTATTATAAATTTCAGACCTGAGAAGTCTATGAATTGCAGCTTTGTTTCCTTTCATTTCCATGGGGAAGGTAAAGGTTTGTGGAAAAGGCGGACCCGATATGTTTTGAACTGGAGTTTATTTCCTTTTTGGTTCCGGCCATAAGCGTTTGAGGATGGATCGACAATGATTGGTTAGGTTTCTTTGTGATTCCGCCATTTAGAATGCTTCTGATATATATGTGGGCCATAAGGGTTTCTTTGTGTTTCCGCCAATCAGAACATTTCCAATATATACATGGGCCCATAACCCATAGGTCTATGCATGGAATTTTGTAAAGATGCAACTTTGTTGCATTAAAGCAGTTTAGCTATCATCAAGACATCTACATGATTACAGTTTGCAGAATACAGGACCACATACTCAAGTCATATATTCGAACAACGGGCAGCCATCACCAGTCATATTCTAATTTCTGTTACTTCTTTTTATTTTGTTTTCTTGAGAAGAATGAGGTGTCTTTTACCCTCCAATGTAATGTTCTGTATTGACTATTACTTTAGACAATTAGGAGATAGTTAAGTAGTTTGACAGTTTTGGTGGTTATCAACTATTCCATGATGTATAAGAAGAGGCAAAATTATAGAAAAAGGGTCTGAATTTTGAAGAGCCTAGAGGCTATGCTATTGTATTCTTGATCAAATTGATTATTAATGAAAGAATTAGGAGTTTTCCACACATCGTTGGGTATGATTTTGTAATTTCTCTGTTATGTGTCATCATATGTCTTCCTTTCTTTAAGTATGGTAATGAAGTTGCAGGTCTTTGTTTACTTATGTGAATGAAGTTAAAATTCCTTAAAAGAGTGCTCTTGTACTTAAAGTTCCTACTTCTACATTTCTTCTAAGTTACAAATAATAGTTTTTGTGAAAAAACAACATATTGTCTCTAACTTCTCAAAGTGTTACTTTCTATGAAAAACATCATATTATCTCTAACTTCTCAAAGCATTCTTCACTCAACATTTATATCCAACAATCATATGGCATTCTGAAACTTTCATATCAGCTAAGTATTAAGGGTTAAAAGTTAGGCCCTTCAGGTCCATCACTTGAGGATACATCATACAAATAAGTGACAAGAATAATAAACATTATTGTCTTAAGCAAAATTTCTACACAGCCAAGAAATTGGTTTCTTAAGGGACAACATTAATTGGCGTCGTTGTCGGGGAACGAAGTCAAGAACACTTTTCCTTGGGTTTTTAATATTTTCCTCGGGTTGTTTAGTGAGGAGAAAATATTTGGTTGTATTGAACATAACATAATAACTCTGGCTTCAAAGAGGCCTCATATGAGGTCAGATACCTCACAACAAAAAGTTCAAGCCCTTTCACACCCATAGAGACTAATTTCCAAGAGGGTTGGAAGGCCAAAAACTCCAGCTACACCAAGTCCTACACTGTTTGCACCTGGCAGCAGCTCAACACATATTTCATCCAAACATTCACCTTTGTTTGACCAAGAGCTACCTTTTACATCCACTTCATTTCAAGAACCCAATAGTCAAGAACAGTCTTTAGAGTCTGTTTCTTTCTCAGTATCTGTTATAGTTATTCAACCTGAACCTATAACTACATTTCCACCTTTTCATACTCCATTTACTCCTCAGGTAGGTTCTACATCTATTGGTACTCAAAGTTCAGTAAGTTTAGGAGCAAACATGGCAGCACCTACATTCTTGTTGAGTAGGTATGCACCTATTCAGTTGCCACAACAGTTGAATCAAATGCCTCAAGAATACTTAAAAAATCTTCCTCGTTTCTCAAGGGAGGATGAACAAACAACAGAGAAGCATATAGCAGTGTTTTGTAATTTTGCATAAAACCTCAATGTTGAACACGTGGATGTTGTTTTAAGACTTTTTGTGCAATCCTTGGATGGTGAAGCAAGAAAGTGGTTTAAAGGGCTTCCTAATAACTCTAGTCCTACATGGGAAGAGATGGAGTGCCTGTTCACCCAGATATAGGGAGAGAAAAGAGACCATGGATATTCACTCACAGAGTTTAATTCTGTTAAGAAGAAATCTGATGAGAGTGTTGTTGAGTTCATCAGAAGGTTCAATAAACTTTACAACAGTCTTCCAGTGGAGATCAAGCCCCCTCTTGCTGGTGCAAAAATAACTTTTGCAGAGGCATTTGAATCAGATTTTGGGTTCACATTGATGGAGAGAAGATCCACAATCCTTGATCAGATCCAAACTGATGCCTTAGAAATAGAAGAAAATTTTGTGGCTGCAGGTAAAGCACCAGAGACACGGCCTACTCAAGATAAGGGAAAGGCTAAAGAGGAATCCTCTCAAAGTCAAACATTAGAGGATATGAATAATGTAATTAAAAATTTGTCTAATAAATTGATTAAATTGGAATTGGAGAGTAAGAATTCTCAGAGGAAAACACAACAAAATAGAAACTTTAATCCTCAATATAGAAGACAACCTCTGCAAATTTTGCAGAAGGAGAGAAAATACTAAGATCAAGTTCAAGCACCACTTTACTTAGAAGCAGATCCTGATGAAGTACCAGAGCATTCCAGTGACCATGATGATCATATTTCCACATTGTATGCAATAGATGAAGATGAACTAGGTGTTGAGGGAGAAGAATATACTGAAACAGATGCCATTTATGATTAGAATGAAATTGATGAATATTGGAAGCAGTTTACTAATTTTATGTAGGCATAATTACATAAGAAATATGACTTGAGATCAAGGAAAAGATTTAGAATTCAAGAAAATGAGGTGAGAAACAAGTTCTAGCTCCCTTACAAAAGGCGACTCCACAAGAACCACAGCCCACAAAACAATTAAATAAAGGAAAGCAACAACAAAATACAAATAGCAAGACTCAAACACTTCAAGGTGAGTCTTCTCAAGATAAAAGTGACAAAATTCCTTTAGAAAGAATTGTTTCCATTCCATAGGAGATTTCAGTGATGAAGAAAAGTGAAGATGAAAATGAAAGGAATACTAAACAGGTTCATGTGTTTAGTCTTACTAAAGAGTTAGAAAAAATAAGAATTCAGTTGCCCCTCACAAAGTTGGTCAAAACACCAGTTTACCAAAGAGAGATTGGAGAGTTTATCAATATATCTCAGAATGTGAATGTAAATGACACTGTGAATCTACACGAAGATAAACCAGTAATGGTTTTTGGTCCACATGTGGAGGAGGTAGATTCTTCAACACCTCCTTTCTACATTTCTTTATTGATTCATGATTTTCTCTTGCATAATCGTATCTTTGATTCAGGAGCTTCACATAACCTTATGCCACTGTCAGTGATGAAACAACTAAACCTATAAGTTACTAAATTTTACGGAGACCTATATTCTTTTGACTCAAATAGAGTCAAGTGTCTGGGGTCATTAAAGATATGGTGGTGTCACTAGCCCAGATCCCAGCTAGAAGCTTGGTAATGGATGTAGTGGTAGCAAATATCCCTGCTAGGTTTGGAATGTTTCTATCTAGGTCATGGGGGGCTAAATTGGGTGGTGTTTTGAAACTAGATTTTACTTATGCTATCATACCAATTTTTGGTGGAGAAGAAAGAAGATTGTACAAAGAAACAAGATTTCTAAAAACAATCACAAAGAACAAAGCAAATAATTCACCTATATATAGCCAACAGAAAGATGTCTTTTCTTGCTTCATGTTGCATGACAATGCAGAGTTGGTTGAAGATAACGAGAGGTAGCTTACTTCAACCAGTGTAAATACAAAGCTGCAAACAGAAGGGTATGGAAGTGCTTCTTTGATGGAGCTTATTCTAAAGAAGGAGCAGGTGCTGGTCTCCTTTTAATTACACTGGACGTAATATGATCCATTTTTATTTTAAATTGGAGTTTGAAGCGACTAATAATGTGGCAGAATATGAATCCTTGATCATTGCTCCGTAAACAACAAAACAAATGGGAGTCCAATCAATTTCTGTTTTTGGAGATTCAGAGCTGATTAGAAAGCAAATAAAGAACCATTGTCAAACAAAACACCCTAGTTAGGGCATATAGAAATGAAGTGTGGGATTTAGTTGAGAAATTCATTGAGGCTTTTAACATACAGCTCATTCCAAGAGATGGAAACAGATTAGCAAATTCTTTGGATATGGCTACCAGTACTTTTAGGCCTCCTATAAATCCAAAGCTAAGATATGAGGTTGAAATGAGGCACATGAATTCTATTCCAGATAATATAAAACACTGGCATATTTTTTAGGATGATCAACATATTAAGGAATTCGTGACTATGATTGAAGATTTCCAAGGCACCGAGATTGATCAAGATGAAGATGCAACAGCAAAAGGTGCAAAAGTAAGTGGTTTGAAAAATTCCATAGTTAATCAAAAAATTATTCAATTGAAAGATAATATTCTGCTAAGGGAGCTTGTCCCTCTTGAAATAATTTTTAACTCCATTGCTATAGCCGTTAGTTCAGAGAAAATTCCATAGGATGAGCATATTCAAGATCACAATATTGGAACCCAGAAGGAGCCTAAGCTAGTCAAATTATTTAATGGAATTCCACTTAATTATAAGGAGAGATATATTGAGCTTTTCAGGGACTATATTGATGTTCTTGCTTGGTCCTATGAGGATCTCAAAACATATGATGTAACTATTATTCAGCGCAAGATTCCCTTGAAAGAAGGGATTAAACCATTTAAGCAGAAACTCAGGCAGATAAACCCTTTGCTTTTGCCATTGATTGAGAAAGAAGTCAAAAAGCTGCTTGATGCCATGATAATAGTTCCACTTCGGTACTCTGACTGGGTGGCCAATCTAGTACCTGTAAGGAGGAAAAATGGAGAAAAAATATTGTTTGTGGATTTCAGAAATCTAAATAGGGCTTCCTTAAAAGATAACTATATGTTACCTAAAATGGATCATGTGCTGCAGAAGGTAACTGGGTCATTCAGAATGTCCATGTTGGATGGGTTCTCTGGGTATAACCAGGTGGTTGTTGATAAAGAAGACTAGAAAAAGAATGCATTCACAACTCCTTGGGGAACCTTTATGTATGCTTGAATGCCTTTTGGGTTGATGAATGCAGGTGCAACATTTCAAAGGGAAATGGACATTGCATTTGTAGGTGATAAGTTTGTAGTGATATACTTGGATGACATCATTGTTTTCTCTAAGTCTGATGAGGAGCATCTGGACCATCTTAAAAATACTTTTGAGAAATGTAGAAAATTTGGGCTTTCTTTGAATCCTAAGAAGTCTATTTTTTCTCTAGAAGAAGGAAAACTGTTGGGGCACATTTTTGCTAGAGATGGAGTTAAGATAGATCCAGCAAGGGTGCAAGGTATGCTGAAAATACCCCTGCCTAGGAGTAAGAAAGACATTAAAAAATTTATGGGAAAAATAATTTTTTTAAGGAGGTTTGTGTCCAATTATGCTGAAATTGTAAAAGAGATGACCAATATGTTGAACAAAGAAAATGAAGTACATTGGACCAAGGAAGCTAGAGAGTCATTCTCCAAGATTAAAGAAGCATTACAAGCGGTTCTAGTTTTAATTAGCCCCGATTATCAAAAGCCTTTTCAATTTTTTTCATTTGCATCACTTAATTCAATAATTGTTGTTTTGTTACAGAAAAATGATGAAGAAAAGGAACAACGAGCTGCTTTCTTTAGCAAGATTATCAGAGATGTTGAACTAAAGTACAATATTCTTGAAAAATAGGTATATTCTTTGGTAAAATCCCTAAAGGCCTTCAGGACTTATGTGTTGCAATCACAAATCATTGCTTATGTGCCAAATGCTGCAGTGAAGGATGCCTTAGTCCAGAGTGATGTGGAAGGCAAACAAGGAAAATGGATAGCCAAGATTCAAGAGTATGACCTGGACATAAAGCCCACAAATCTGGTTGACAGAGTGATCCAAAAATGGATCCTGAATAAACCTCTAAGTCTAAAAGACTTCATATAAGAGGTAAAAGGTGCCAAATAGCATAAATCCTTTGTAAATCAAAGGAAAATGAAAATCACATGCTGCTCTCAGAAATAGTCTCATTGCAGAGATCTCCTCATTTTGAATCCAACGCAACTTGAATGGGCGAAAACAAACTTCAGATGAAGAAGTTATCATAAAAAGAAGCTCCCCTTTTGTTCTTTGGGAAAGAGGAAAAAACATGAGAAAACAACAAAAATCTAAAGAAATAAGGCCTATCGTAGGCTTAAGTCAATGATATACAGGAGCCATTGGATTTGGCCGATCAATGGTCCAGATCCAATCGGCAATCACAATCTGCAGTGGTTGTTGGAGGGTATCGGAGGTAGGCGCTATAGGACCGGTCCGATCCGATGGTGAGATCGCCGAAAACAGTAGATCGCAATCGGTGATGCCACGGGGAAAAATCAAGACCCCACGACACGCGATGTGCCTATCGTCAATATTGGCAGAAAGCAATCGACGTTGACACTAGTCATGCCATATGGGAACCCCGAGCCAATGCGATGCACGATTGCGATATCGCAATATCGCGTCGAGGTCATGCGACAGAGTGGGCCACATGTATATGTGCAATGCGATGAAATCCGAACCCGAAAGGGTTTTGGAATGAAAACGAATAATATTTCAAATCCACCATAAGCCATTTCTGCGGACCCGATAGAAATATAAGGTAGGATTTAAGGACTTTTGAAGTCCGATAAACAGAGATTTGGTAGGTTTTTCCCGTGTTTTACAGTGTTCTTTTTGTAAACAGGGAACGATTGTTTCTGAGGAATTTCAAGCGTCAATACACTCATCCATTGTAGAATAGGTGGCCGCCTCCCTTAGATGTGTTATGCAACGCTAGAAGAAGGATTTGAGCAGGCAAAGGCTGAGAGCCAGATGGCAATCGAACAGAACACATAGGGAAGCCAAAGAGCCACATAAGGATGATTGCACACAGAGAAATGACTGGGGTAGCCAAAAAAGCCGAAAGCTCACCTCAAAGGAGGCAGAGAGCTCAATGAAGTGAAAAATGATGAATGCTGAAAGTAGTAGCAGAGCTAAGTGAGAACAGAGAGCAGAGAGAGCCGAAGAGCTACTGCGTAGGCAGCTGAGGGAGCCTTTGGGGTCACTTGAAGTTCAAGTGAAAAGCCAGAGAATTGAAGGTTGCAGAGGGCTAAGAAGCCAGAGCCAGAGAGCTAGAGCCAGAGTCAAGAGCCAGAGAGCTAGAGCCAGAGTCAAGAGCCAGAGCCAAGAGCCAAAGCCAAGAGCCAAAGCCAGAGCCGAAGAGCCAGAGCAAGAGCTGAGTGCCAGAAAGTCGAGAGCCTCAAGATCCAAGGGATAAAATGGTGTCTAAACCCACTGTTTCTGTGTAAAACAATAGGAGTTGAGCCAAGACCTTGTTAAAAAGACTTATACCATAATCCCAGAATGCCTAGTTGAGTTGACTAGAGCTCATGGAGACGTAGCCCAAGAGTTGTGGGTGAACTCTTAATTAAATCGTGGTTTCTGTGTGATTGATTATTGTTGCATTGTTTACTATTATATGCATTTATATATTATGTTCAAGCACATTTACATATTAGCTAAAAAACATATTTTAAAGCAAGTAATCAGTTGAAAACAAGTACAAGCATACACCCATATTATCAAGCACTTATTAATTCCGCATTGGTTAATTAATAAGACTTGGGAAGATTTAAAGATTTGGAAGTGGGAGAGGTTCTTGTAAGTTATACAAGAAGCCTAAGAGCCCCATTTTTAGATTAGGTTGGTTGTCGGAGGGTATCGGAGGTAGGCGCGCGATAAGACCGGGCCAATGTGATGGTGCGATCGCCAAAAACGGCGGATCGCAATCAGCGATGCCATGAGGCAAAAGCAGGATCCCACGACGCGTGATGTGCCGATTGCCGATATCGGCGGATCGCAATCGTCATCGGCACTAGTCATGCCATATGGGAACCCCAGGCCAATGCAATGTGCAATTGCAATATCGCAATATCGCGTCGGGGTCATGCGACGGAGCATGCCACATGTATATTCGCGATGCGATGAAATCCGGACCTGAAAAGGCTTTGGAATGAAAATGAATAATATTTCAAATCCGCCAGAAGCCATTTCTACGATATTTGCACTCTTTTAATGTAATACAAAGGGAAGCCACAGAGAGGGGCATGGCGACTTGTGACAGCGACTTGTGGGTGGACTCGATAGAAATATAAGGCAGGATTTAAGGACTTTTGAAGTCCAAAAAATAGAGATTTGGTGGGTTTTTGCCGTGCTTTACAGTGTTCTCTGTGTAAATAGGGAACGACTGTTTCTGAGGAATTTCAAGCGCCAGTGTACTCATCCATTGCAGAATAGGTGGCCACCTCCCTTGAATGCCTTATGCAACACTAGAAGAAGGATTTGAGTGGGCAGAGGGCGAGAGCCAAATGGCAGTCGAACAGAACAAGTAGGGAAGCCAAAGAGCCACAGAAGGATGATTGCACATAAAGAAACAGCTGGGGTAGCCAAAAAGCCGAAAACTCACCTCAGAGGAGGCAGAGAGCTCAATGAAGTGAAAAAAAGTTGAATGCTAAAAGTAGTAGAAGAATCGAGAGAGAGAGAGAGAGAGCAGAGAGAGTTGAAGAGCTACTGCGCAGGCAGCTGAGGGAGCCTTTGGGGTCGCTTGAAGTTCAAGTGAAAAGCTAGAGAGCTGAAAATTGCAGAGGGCCAAGAAGCCAGAGTTGAAGAGCCAGAGCCAAAGCAAGAGCCAGAGAGCTAGAGCTAGAGCCAAGAACCAAAGCCAGAGCAAAAGAGCCAGAGCTAGAGCCAAGGGCTAGAAAGCCGAGAGCTTCAAGAGCCAGGGGATAAAATGGTGTATGAACCCATTTTTTATGTGTAAAATAGTAGGAGTTGAGCCAAGAGCTTGTAAAAAGGACTTATACCATAATCCCAGAGAGCCTAGTTGAGTTGACTAGAGCTCACGGAGATGTAGCCCAAGAGTTGTGGATGAACTCCTAATTAAATCATTGTTTCTGTGTGATTGATTATTGCTACATTGTTTACTGTTATATGCATTTATATATTATGTTCAAGCACATTTACATATTAGCTAAAACAACAGATTTTAAAGCAAGTAATTAGTTGAAAACAAGAACAAGCATACACCTGCCCACAGGGCTTTGGATTGATGGTGAATGGGTGCACTATTAAGGCACTCCTTGCGATATGTCACTGGTTCAAATCCCCCATGGGTGCTTACCTACCAAAAAACAAAAGTACAAGCATACACCCATATTATCAAGCACTTATTAATTCTGCATTGGTTAATCAATAAGACTTGGGAAGATTTAAAGCTTTGGAATTGGGAGAGGTTCTTGTAAGTTAGACAAGAAGCCTAAGAGCCCCATTTTCAGATTAGGTGGTATCAGAGCCTAAGATTGATTAACTCCACCTTCAAGGAAGTTTATATCAAAATGCTTGATTGATAGAGAAAAGATTGCTTGTCTAAAAGGTGTTTGGGCAGTCAAGGATTGATTGTCTGATTGATGTATGCTTGTTTGCAAACTAACTATTTTCTGAGTTTGCAGAGGTGAAGGGAAAGCTATTGATAGCTCATTCCAGGAAGGAAAAGAAGGAAGAAGGGCTGAAGGCATTCTTCTATCCCAAAGGACCTTAAGGAATCCGAAGCACGAGAGGTTTATTGCAAGAGGTTGCTTAAACAAGCTCTTTATTTATCTTGTTGAATTTTTTTGTTCATTGGCATAATGACAACTTCTACAAGTGAGTCCTCAAATTCTGCTCTCTTCACAAGATTCTTTGATGAAGACATGAAGCAAGAATTGTCCACCATGATGGATATGGTGACAGAAATGTATGAGGATGGAAGGAAGAGCAGCAAATTTAGAGAGCAGTTGAATTCCATGAAGGAAGAGAAGCAGTTGCTTGCTGACAAATTGCAAGAAATGGAGAGGCAACTTCATATTGAAAATATGAACCTGAAAAGGATGCATGAGTTGGAGACACAACTCTTTGTTGCCCAAGAAGCCTTAGTCAAGTATTAGCTTAAAGAAGAGGTAAACCATTCCAGTTTGTCTTCAAATTCTTCTAAGGATGCTTATATTGGTTCTTTTGAAAAACATACTAGAGGCATAGGTTCCAAGCTAATATTCAAGATGGGCTATGAAGGAAAAGGCTTGGGTAGACATGCACAAGGTATTGTTGAGCCAATAATGATAGAGGAAAGGCCTAAGTATTTGGGTATTGGCTATGGACAAGCTCATGGCGAAAGTTCCAAAGCTGCCAGGAAGGCCATTGAAACAACTCCAAGAAGGGGTTGCATTACAGAGTGTGAAGATTGTATTCAGGAAGATTGCAATAGCTTGAAACATCATTTGCAGGATGCAGGTGTTCAGAAGCACACACTTGAACTAAAGAGTTGGGGAGATGCCAACAACCTTGAAGAGATTGATGGTGTTCCAAAGGAAGCCACTTCTTCATTTGCTTCACCTCCACATGAAGGAAATAAAGGTGAAAGAGAAAGGTATAAATCTAGTTCTGAACATTTTCCTTTTGATTGTGCGAAGCATGATAAATTTCCACATATGTATGGGAAAAGAATTGCATGTTCCTTTTGTGGTTTGGATAACCGTGATGTTTCTAGATCTTGGAAGAGAATGGCCACATACAGGAATCAGAAAAAGGAAAAGAAGCAAGAAGCCAAAGGTCCATTGGACAAGGCAAATCATGCTGTCAAGAGGATGCACATGCAATGCACTTACTACCATAAGAAAGGACATCTTGCTGCAAAATGTTGGACACTGAATCCAACAATGCTTCCACCAAAGTTGAAGAAAGTGGAAAGAGAAGATGGCAGAAATGGAAGTGAAGATTCCATGAATAATGTGTCTCAAAATGATTCACATGATGATGTTGATGTGCAGATAAAGGCAGTACCTGTGAAAGGGATTGGTAAGAAACGGGTAGAGTTCTTATCCAATTAAGGTTGCATGTCTATTGATGCATCTACATTATATTTCATTTCAGCTTCGAAAGTACAATGTGCTTAAGTGAAAGTTGAAGAATGAGATGCATGAACACAGGGATGTTGATGATTTCCTTGTTTTTGAACATGTATGTGTAATTAACTTGCAAGGTTGATTGTTTTGACATGCATGTGATGCCATGTTGACGTGGGAGAAGTTAACTTGGTCTTCAAATGGAGATAATGATGAAGTGTTTCATCTTTTGAAAAAGAGTCCGAATTGTCTTTTTCTACATGCTCGACTTGAAGGGTCATTTATTTAAAGACATGTTTTGTGGGCTTGTTGTCTAGTCCATCATTTGTATGTAGATACAAGACATGGAGGCATTCATAAGATCTGAAATATGTTTCTTTTGTTGAAGCAGGAGTTAGTCCATCCAGTTGTTGTCTGTATGCATGTTGTTGTTAACAATTGTTGTTGGCAGCCTTTCAAACAGGTACAAATGAAAGTCTTGTGGAGCAGATGTACTTCAAGTTTGTTGAGCCACCTTGGATCAATGATCAAGGCAGAGGAGCTCAAACTACCTTCTATGACCATTTCAGTAGAAGTTCTACAAGAAGGCAAGGAGTAAGATAGTTCTTCCCAGGAAGACCAGCCAATCCAAGAAGGGAAGTAGTTAGAAACTATTGGTGCAAAGGCACTATGCAAAGGCAAGTGTAAGGAGGCTGGAAGAAGAGGGTGAGTCACTCTCATTTACTATTTAGATCAGTATATCAGTCTTTTGGAGACCAAAAGTTCTTTTAGTGGGAAGGCGTGATCCAAAAATGGATCCTAAATAAACCTCTAAGTCTAAAAAACTTCATATAAGAGGTAAAAGGTGCCAAATGGCACAAATCCTTTGTAAATCAAAGGATGCTCTCGGAGATAGTCTCATTGTAGAGATCTCCTCATTCTGAATCCAATGCAACTTGAATGGGTGAAAACAGACTTCAGATGAAGAAGTTATCATAAAAAGAAGTTCCCCTTTTGTTATTTGGGAAAGAGGCAAAAACATGAGAAAACAACGAAAATTTGAAGAAATAAGGCCTATTAGAGGCTTAAGTCAACGATAAACAGGAGTCGTCGGATCTAGCCAATCAACGGTCCAGATCCGATCAGCAATCACAATCGGTAGTGGCTGTCAGAGGCTATCAGAGGCAGGCGTGTGATAGGACCAGGTTGATGCAATGGTGCGATCGCTGAAAATGACGGATTGTAATCGATGATGCCATGGGAAAAAGTGTGACCCCACGATGCGCGATGTGCCTATCACCAATATTGGCAGATCGCAATTGGCGTCGGCACTAGTCATGCCATATGGGAACCCCGGGCCAATGCGATGCATGATTGCGATATCACAATATCGCGTCGGGGTCATGCGACAAAGAGGGCCACATGTATATGCATGATGCGATGAAATCCAGACCCGAAAGGGTTTTGGAATGAAAACGAATAATATTTCAAATCTGCCATAAGCCATTTCTGCGATATTTGCACTGTTTTAATGTAATACAAAGGGAAGCCACAGAGAGGGGAATGGCAACTTGCGACAATGACTTGTGGGTGGACCCGATAGAAATATAAGGTGAGATTTAAGGATTTTTTAAGTCTGATAAACAGAGATTTGGCAGGTTTTTCCCGTGTTTTACAACGTTCTCTGTGTAAACAGGGAATGATTGTTTCTAGGGAATTTCAGGCGTCGATGCACTCATCCATTGCAGAATAGGTGGCCGCCTCCCCTGAATGCGTTATGAAATGCTAGAAGAAGGATTTGAGTGGGCAGAGGCCGAGAGCTAGATGGTAGTCGAATATAATGCGCAGGGAAGCCAAAGAGCCACAAAAGGATGATTGCAAATGTCATCAATTAAGGTGTGCTCATACTTGCTAAATTACATGGTATAAATGTGTATCAACTTTATGTAAATGAAAATTTCCCCAATGGAGATTTAGAGAAGATATACATGTTGTAGCCTAAAGAATATGTGAAATCCACAGGATGACGTTTGGTTTGTAGGTTGTAGGAGGTTTCGTGTGGTTTAAAGCAATCTTCCAAAGTGTGTTGCCAAAGGATTGATGGATACCTAAAGGGACAAGTATTTGAGAGAATCTGCCTATTGATTCAAATACTTACTTCAAGCATACATGTTAGATCTTTTAAATTCCAACAATGATGCAATTATTTTTTACAAACATTTGTCAATATTAAAAGTTGAAATCCAACATCACAACTAATGTTTATATGGTCAATTATCTAAAGACATAGAGTCCAAAGATTTAGGTTGAGTTGCAAGCAATGAAAAAGTGTTATTTGTAAATGAAAATTCCATCATGATGTATATTATGGTATGTACAAGACTAGACATCATTTTTATTTTTATTTTTTTTAATTTGATTGAGCCAATTTTCTCTAGGTCTGGGCTCACACCATTATTAATCAATAAAGAGAATTTTAAGATATTTTTAGGGTACATAAAACAAATCTCCTACTAAAAGTTTCTAGGGTATGGAAATGCAAAACACAAAAATGCATCCAAGGGATATGCTAAGGGATTTTTTCCATCTTGAAGTGGTGAGGAACACAACCCCATGTAGCACTTACGAAAACATGGACATTACTTTTGATGGAAATTGATACGTTAAAGTTAGTAGAATTTTGTGATGGAGATTTGAGCAATGGATGTGGATGATCAAAGATTTAGGTCCAACTAATGTTTCAAACTGATGAGAGGAATAATATCATGAGCAACTAAGTAGCCAAACATCTAATTATTGAAGTGGAGTGTCTCAAATATAGATGCAACTAAGGAATTGATTTGGTTTAGGAGATTAACAAATTAATTTTATAAATTGACCGGAGGAATAATATCGCGAGCAACCAAGAAGCCAAGCATCTAAGTAGAGTATCTCATCTCCAATGCAACCAAGGAATTAATTTGGTTTAAGCGATTTAATAGACGTCATTGCAACACATCAAGGGCTATTCTCTTGTAAGAAAATAAATAAAGTTTCTTTTGAGAACGAATGGCATACAATTACATTGAGAGGTGCTCTACAACCCAATATGAAGGGGATGTTGTAAAGTCATGTAACATCATGTAATGTTATATGTCTGCTCAAAATTAATAATTAAAATAATAATTATAATTATTAATTAAGAAAAGTGAAATTATCAAATTAAGAATTATGATAATTGAAAATTGAAAATTGAAATTTGAAATGTTAAATGTCAATTCACACATTTTCAAAGAATCACAACTACAATGAAAATCAACTTCTCACTTCTCAAAATGCAACTACACTAATAACAAAGTCAACTTTTCTCTTCAGGTACAATCTAGAAGGGCTTCCAAACATCCAATGATATTAGAAAAATTATCAATGACAAGGAATTTGTGTTAAGGTTTGTCCTTTATCATTATGTTGAGGTATTTCCTGTGTTTTTGTGTTTCTTTAAATCTACACCTATGAATGCCAAAATTATCATATGTGTTTCTTTAAATCTACATGTGTGAATGCCAAAATTATCATAAGCATTTACGTGTAATTTATCAATGTATTCTAGAGAAAATTTTAGAGTTGAAACTCTCGAGGTTTCAAATACATGGGGTGATTTGGTTTAGGAGATTAACAAATTAATTTTATAAATTGATTGAAGGAATAATATCATGAAGAACCAAGAAGCCAAGCATCTACACGTGTGAATGCCAAAAGTACCATAAGCATGTATGTGTAGAAAAAATTTTGAAGTTGAAACTTTGGAGGTTTCACCTACATAGGGTGTGATTGCTTTCTCCTGCTCCACAACAACCAACCTGAAACTATTATTATTAGCAAGTGAAAATTAAAAATTTCTTATAGTTAAAACATTTTATTATTAATCCGTTATTCAAAACCAACATACATTCATCAGATTCCTCTATGCCCTTGGTAGTAGATCAAAAATTAAATTGAATTTATACTAATTGTAATGTCATTAAACCAACATTAAAAAAAAAAAAAAAAAAAACAAAAAAAAAAAAAACAAAAAAAAAAAAAAAAAAAAAAAAACAAAAAACAAAAAACAAACTTGCTTTCCCAAATAATGATATTAAACCAAAAAAAAGCGACAAACTTGCTTTCCCAAATAATAAATAAGAAATGAGAAATACATGCAAAAATAATTTATTTTAAAATTTATAAAAAAACAGTAATTTCTTTACATAATGATCAACTACTCTACTTGGATTTCAAGAAGCATTACAAATCTGATCCCTCAAATTTACCAAATCACACATAAAAATTTTTATTCTATACTTCCCAAATATATTCTACTTATACCATCGGGGTTCATAACTTTCAATACTAAAGTCTGTATAAAAACCTAAAACGAGTGTCGATAACCACTTCGGTTCCAACATCCGCTAAAGCGTGTATATGGCAACAAAATGTTACTGTAATTCTTTTTAAAATCCATACAACTTTGGTATGCATTTACAGTGACCTCTTGTTTATAATATATTTTTTTCTGAATAAATTTTTAAACTGAACTCAACTTCAAAGACCAAGAAAGCCTAGCCCATCAAAGCATTTGGGAAGAGGAATTTTTACTTAAAGCAGCAAATTTGAATAGTCCAAAGAGTACACATCAACATTAAAATTGAACCCAGAGAATAGTGCTGAATGTGAAGCGCAATAAAATAGAGTGCAAAGACCGGACTGTTTGAAATATTGCAATCCTAACATATTCAAAAGAATAGAAAGCACTTTTGGGAAAGACAATGAACTAAATTTCTTTGTAAATGAATTTTTGATATTATATGTGGAATTGATAGACATGAGAAGAGATTATTACACAGATTTTAACTTTGATTTCTTATAAACACTTTCAAATTTTCACAAAGCCAATTTTGATTTTTCAACGATATGGGTTAATCATAATTCCAACTTTGACTTAACAAAATTTTTCAAATTTCCACATCCATTCAAACTTTCACTATAATTTTTTTATAAAAACAATTTGTTATAACCATGTTGATTATTCAAGATCAGATAATTTGAACATAGATTCTTCGTAACAATAACGCTCGTTCAAAGCTCAAAACTTTTAAAATTCAAAATTGTAACAATTTTTACAATACTAAAATTCTAACATATTTCTCCAAACCCTTTCTGTATTGAATTCAGGGAACCTCTATATGTCAAGGAATTTAACTTCAAAGATGCCATCCACCACAAAATCTGTAAAAAACTTAAGATATTACTGTTGAATTCCTCTCGAACGTTTAATTGCCAATCACGTTTATCACACATCTCAGACTCTCGCCTTTAATCATGTAATCAAATGCCTTGTTGATGTCGGCAAATGAAACCTCGTGTGTGATAAATTTCTCCAATTCAAGCTTCTGCAAAAAAAAATAAAAAGAAGTTAGCTTGAAAGACTAATTACACGGAGATCAAATAGTAGTGATTTTTGACAGGAAAGGAAAGCTGCAGGCATGGCGCCTGAGAGGGCCATTTCTATGCTAAAATCTAAGCAAATGAATGAATCTTCATAGAATAACAAATGAAAGAAAGTCCTACCTTATCCATATACAATTCTACAAGGCCTGGCAAATCGGTACGGGGCTTATAGTTTCCAAAGAAAGTTCCTTTCAATGTCCTTTCGTTCAGAAAATTCACAGGGCTGGTTGCAAAGACTGCGTCTGAATGAGGGACACCCACTAAAACGGCTACACCCCAACCCTGAACAAACACATAACCATTTGATCAGTATATGCATAGTAGCTATAACTGAGCGTATATTTACAATTTCAGAAGAAAGGGAAGGGAAGGCAGAGTAAATACATCATGGCAGGATTCGAAGGCTTGAATCATGGCCTTGACATTCCCTGTGCACTCGATGCTGTAGTCCACCCCTCCATCAGTTTTCTCGGCAATAACCTGATAAGCTCCCAGAATTTAGTTTTAATTTAAAACATTTCTCCGAATACAACACAAAACTGAATTGAGCTTTAACATAAATTCTTTTACAGATCTATTGAGCACCAACAAAGAGCAATAAATTTGAAAGAGACAAAGGAAAAGAGAAGTTGAAATCATTGTAGGCAGCTCAACCAACCTCTTGAATAGGCTTCTTGTAGTCCAGTGGGTTTATAAATTCCGTTACACCAAAGAGCTTTGCTGAAAGAGGACAGATAACAAAAACGATTCAGACAACGAAATAGAAAGGAAATTCTTGAGTCAACATACATACAGTGATTAACAAAAGATGGAAATGGGCATTTTACAACCTTTTTCAAATCTGTCACTGTTTAAATCGATTCCAATTATTCGAGAAGCTCCTGCAATTCTTGCCCCTTCAGCAGCCTGCGTGCGTAGTTAAGCCCAGGTCAGATGTCTAACAGAAAATTAAATAGTAAACTCATCATATTGATTCCATAAAAAGAAAAATTCAGAAATGAAGCTGAATTTTACTTACGGCAAGCCCAACACCCCCAAGGCCAAATATTGCTACAGACGAACCCTTCTTGGGTTTGGCTACATTCAAAGTCGCCCCCATCCCTGAATCCACAATAAAATGAATTTTGAATTGGAATTCCAATCAAGGAAACGATCATGGTGATTTTATTAACAGTCCAGCAAGCAGAACTCTAAGAATTCAATCATCCACTTTATAAATCAATATACAATGTAAACTAATTCAATAATATCATTGTGATCTTTCACAGTCATCAGCAACTTGCAATTTAAGTTTCGAAAACCCCAGAAAATAATTTACCTGTTGAGACCCCACAACTCAGAATACAGACTTTGTCCAGAGGAGCCTCTGGATTAATTTTGGCCAGGGAACCGACATGCGTAACTGTATACTCGCTGAAAGTTGATGTACCAACGAAGTGGTAAATGGGTTTCCCATTGATTGAAAACCTCGACTTCCCATCACTTATCATAACCCCTCTGTCGGTATTAATTCTTAGAAGATCACACATGTTGCTCTCCTCTGACTTGCAATGTCTGCATTCTCCACATTCTCCAGTAAATACGGGAAGCACAGTGTCGCCCTCCTTGAGGTCAGTCACCCCTTCTCCAACACTCTCAACAACTCTGTCAACCAACCTATGATTAGTGAGCAATAAATCACAAGAAAATCACTGTCCCTTTTGCCCTTTTTGAAATTCTATGTGCCTGCTAGTATGCCTAATTAACTTTTTTGAATTATCGATATATAGACAAGAACAGAGTGTATACCCAGCTGCTTCATGTCCCAAGATGCGGGGAAAGAGAGGAGTTTGGCCCTGCAACCGAAGCATTAACAGTCAAGAAATTTTTATAATAAATATTTAAAGTAATTTAACGGTATAAAGAGATGTCAGTGTGTTAAACAGTATCCAATTTTAATTGTTTTTTGGATGTTTAATAAGTTCAGTTTTTTTTAGATTTTTTGGCGAAAATCACATAGAGAAACTTTAGTCTATGTGTTTCGAACCAACTAGTGTGGTTTATCGTAGGACAAATTGAATGAGCAGATCTCGCTTTACACATTAAATAGATAGGGCAGAATACCCAATTGGGTCATTGGATATTCTGCCCTATCTATTTAATGTGCAAAGCGAGATCTGTTCATTCAACTTGTCCTGACGATGAACCACACTGGTTGGTTCGAAAGGTGTCGACAAAAGTTTCTCTATGTGATTTTCGCCAAAGAATCTTCAAAAATTTGATATGGATCACAGAAGCCTAAATTCAATAAGTTTAGTTCTAATAATAATTATAGATAGCATACCTTTGCTTCCCAGAAATAAAGGTCTGTATGACACAACGCAGTATAATGAATTTTGATTCTGACTTCCATTGCCTGTGGGGGAGCCACCTCCACTTCTTCAATCTTCAGAGGCTCTCCTGCTGCCCATGCAACAGCAGCTGCAACAAAAGTACAAATATCAAAATATATCAGATTTCAAGAAGCACACATACAGTTGGCATAAATCCAGTTTAACCCTGAAAATCAATTTTGGCCATAAATGATATACATGAAAGAAATAGAATGTGGCCATGACTCCTTGCACTGAACGGAAGTAGTTACCTTTGCATTTGATAACCTGGCCTGCAGTAGAGCTCGCCATTTTCCTTTCTGCACAGATGGTAATTTCTTTTGCAATCGTAGTATGATGGTGAACAAACAAACTTTCGCATTGGTGTTGCAGGCACATAGGCTTCCTGAATTTATATTCCGACTTCCCTTTGAAACACCGACAATCGATTGCTGTGAAGACTTTCGTATTAGTGGGCATCCAGCTGTGATATTCATTTATTTAATTGACCATGGGGCTTCCATCTCATTCTGCACATGAATTTGATTTGTTGAGACCATGGATTATGCAGAAACCACCCTATTTACCTTAATACTGGCGGCCGACCAAGGTTAGATGCACTATGTTTGGAATTCGAATCTTCGTTTCGCCAAGAAAGCGTCATAACTAATTTACACATTGTCCAAAAGCGCGGGAGCTGCGAAGTTAAAATTAAAAGTCTCCTTTTTAACATTTGATGGTTTTGGCCGAACCGCTGTTGTTAGTTGACCATTATGGGGTCCTACTATTATGGGGTCCTACTCGGGTTCAAAACCGTTGTTTGTGGGCAGATACCGTGGGTTCAGATATACAGGGGCAGCCCGTCTCACCGCCTCCGTGTAGAATGTGTGATTTATCAAATTTTCTATTAAAGAATAATTTAATAGGGGCGACTTTTATGTTGTGAACACTTTTTGTTAGATTTGAACTTGAAATTGAGTGAAGACCGGATACTATGCAGTTTTTATCTTTTGGTTCTAAATTCTAACAATATCGTAAAATAGCTTTACCTCATTTATTATTTACCTATTTAATGAATTAAAAATTAATTAAATCGATTTAATTTATGTTATTTAATAAATTAAAAATTAATTAAATTGATTTTCGGGTTAGTTTATGTTATTTAAAGATGAATAGTATAATTATTTTGTGGTTTGAATCACGTGATTTAGAAATATCTTAATAATCAAAATCACTTAGGAATGGCCTAGGCCACACCCGCCCTCAGTTTGGCTAATTAGTAATGAAAATCCCCTAGGGATAGCCTAGGCCACCCTTGCCCTCATGGCTAAATTTTTGTGAGTTCCCAACCCATAACCTTTACACAATAAAATATCTTAACAAAACACTTGCCAGAGAGCTAAGCCCCATAAATTTAGTGGAATAAATTATACTTTAATTTTAATACTTCAATTATTTTTAAAATATATTAAAACTTTAAACATAATATTTATTAATAAAAATGGAAAGATTTACGAGTGAGCTCCAAAAAAATATTTTATTTAAAAAAAAAAAAAAAATATTAACTAAATGAAACATCATTAACTTTTAAACATTTTTAAAACTAAATAAATTAAAAGGTGAATGAATTCAATTTAAATAAATTTAGACGTCTCTGATCCATATCATAAAAAGTAAGAAAATTTTCCGTAAAAAAAAATAAAAATAAAAATAACATCATCAAGTTTTTTCAACCCTTTCTAACCATCTAGTGTGATGCATGTGATGACGTGATTTTTACCATAAGTTTTCTTGCTTTTCATTAATTTAATTTAATTTATTAATTTATCTTTTTCGATCCTATAATTTATTTTAATAGTTTAACTTTTTTTAAATCTATCTTCAAATACAAAATTTTATTATAAAAATTTCAATCAATTAAATGGAATTATAGACAAATTTTCTATCAAATTTATTCAAAAATAAAAATAAAAATAAAACTATCAATTTTTTAATTTCTTCTCCCAAAATTATATATTTTAAAAATAATCTTTAAAAACAATAATTTTTATTATAAATTTGGAAAAAATAAAAATATCGAAAATTAATATTCACTAACTACAACTACCTTGATAACTAGTGCTTAACCCATGTGGTGCGGTGTCAAAGCAACCATGGCAAGTACCTTGAAAGGAGGGAAAGCCCCTTCTTCATGAATGTGGTCACAAAGGATGGATGTTATGATTCAAGTTGTCAAATGCAAGCATCCCATCAATCGGCTTCGGGCCCAAGTCCTGTGGACAGAAACAAAGATGATCCTCCACTAGGGGTGAATAGGAAAAAGGGAAATGCCTCCTTAAGGCAGTCAAAGATTTGAAATACGAAATAAAATCAGACAAAATTGAGAGCTACATCCAACATATGAAGGATCGTGCTTTAATATACAAGTTCATAAACATTTGGCTAATGGAGAGAGCATTAGTTTGATGGATCCAACAAAAATGGTAGTTAAAGGGGCACATTGATCTCGAGCTAGGTACAAAGGGTTTCTTTACAGGGATTTTTGCAAATCTGAAGACAAAAACAAGGTATTTGAGAATGACCCATATTTTCCCAATATTGTAGGGTTATTCATGAAATTCCTAGCAACCCTAATTTGAGTTCACACATTTTCTTCACCAAAAGAATTTTGGGAGGAAATTTTAAAAGGTATTCGAAACACAATCACAGATTTTGTGAAAATATCTTAAGTGACCAAGCATGAATGCTACATCTCATATGTGAAATTATGTGTGTATTGAATATCTTTGAGCTACTACTAGAATCAAACAAAATCTCCTACCTTAATAAACTTTGGAAACAACCTCTGGATTACGAGCATGTACCATTCAAGTTCCCACAAGTGCCATGAATATGACCATCTTTTCAAGAGTTGTCCCCTGAATCACACAAAGCCAACAAAAGAAAATCAATAGAAATTAGATCATGAGGGCTTTCAGAATTTCCAACCTTGTCGAAAAAACTCTTGAGCACAAAATGCGACAACGCCAGAGGAGCTCCTTCAGTCTAAAATCATTATGAGGCATTGAAAAAATAAGAGTAGGAAATGTCAGATTAGGTACATCCTCAAGAAACAAATCATATAAGGGCAATGGAAAACCAGAGGAAGCTCATAAGTGAAAAGTGCTAGAGGAATCCACAAAGAACACACCAATAGAAGAAATTAATATGCTAGACATACATGGGACATGGAACATTGATGGCCATGGATTTGGATGAAATCACACTCTCGGACCTCATTGAAGAATAGACAAGCAAGGACCTAGGAAAGTGATGCAGGTGCATAGATGGGGCACAAAGTTCGATGAAGACTGGACTAGAGCTTACCAATGTGATGGGATGGTCACATGGCGATGTTGGGGGAGATTTTAAATGTTTTTTTAGATATTTGCATTAGGATGTGAGTTTTATTTTTAGAATAAGTTTGAGGAAATATTTCCTAATGTAAATGTAATTTTAGTTTCCCTTATTTGTGAGAAGGGGAAACAAATCATCTTGTGTGACTCTTGGTTGCCCATGTTAGCTTTCTTTATAAAAAAATGTGTATTTGAGAAGAAGGGAGTGTGCAACAGTGGAGAGGAGAAGCTCCAGCGCTAGGAGAAGAGGCAGAGGATGAGAGGCCTGGGCTGCACATGCCCACATTGTATATCTTGCCAGTTTCATGCATAGTTGAATTTGATTAATGATAAAATATGTTTATGTGTTCTTGTGGTTGTTAACTTCTTTGTCTATCTATTGTTAATGAAGTACTTTGTCTGCACTTGTTAAGAATTTGAATGTGTGGAGCAGTGTGGTAGTTGTATGTGTTATGAGAAAGTTGATTTCTTGTTCTAATCAAATGATGTAGGCATTTATTTAAGATTCTGAGTGTGTTGTGAACAATTCAGAGATGAGGCATTACACTATAGTTATTTCTATGTGTGTCGAATTCTATAATATGTGGATTCTCTAAATTCTTAATGCTTTAAGCTTGGAGACTAAGGTTGTACCAACATTTTGGATTTCAGAATCAACGTTTCTATGGGTCTGTATTGCTAAGGAATATTCGATTTATTGAACTCTTCCCTTGTCGAGTCAATTCACATCAGAAATGTGAATATGGTAGCCTCAACCGTTGTGTGGTTTGTTCACAGTTCCTTTATGTTTTGGTTCAAATCCCTGTGGGAGAGTTGTTATAGAGGTACTTGTACATTCTGGGTAGTACGTGTGTGGGTTCTGTGATGTGAAACCCATCAGCCAAAATATAGCACTCTATTTTGTTTTAATGCAATCCCGACCTCTTTGCGTTTGGTTACTCTTATTCTCAAATTTCAGTTAATTTTGCAACACCCAGTGAAGAAGGGCATAATAATTCGATGGTTGTGTTAAGGAGAAAGCAAGACCATCGAGAATTGACCTTGCATAGGAGCTAGTTGTTTTTAAAGCTTCATGGAATATGAAAAGGCAGAGTTTCTAGGGTGCTACGAAAATATTTTGTAGTGCCTACAAGATTTTAACTGCACTGCAAAAATATTTTGCAACACCTACAACAAGCATTTTCTACAACTGCGATTTTGGGCTTTTGAAGCCTATTTGGCCCACTCGATTTATTATTTGATAAATGGACCTCATGTCAGTTTGGTGAGGTAAAGAAAAGCGTTGGAAGACTTGAGAGAGATCTCTCATAGAAATTGGCAAAGGAAACCTCCATTCTTATTTCAACTGCATATTTTTATTAATTCCTGAAATTCCATAATGTGTTAAAATACAGAGTTGTGGGTTCTTGTGTTGGAGTATCCTAGGTTATGGGTAGTTGGGGAAACCTGGTTTGTCCCCCATCAAGTAGTATCAGAGCTCAACTATGTTTTTGGAGAATGTTAGAGCCATGGAAAGCTTTCAACTTTACAACTCTCGGAGAAAGCAAAGTTTACAGTAGGTTGAGGTAAGTCTCTGTTGAATTGAGATTTGTTGAGTGTGAAGTGTTGTGCAAACATAGTGGAGAGTGTCTACCTTGAAGTAGAACTGATTTTGCTTCAGTGATGCAGTCAGAATAACAGAGATTAGAGAGTGGAGATGCTTGCATGTTTGAAGACAACTTAACAGTGAAAAGAGGCTGAAGACAAAATGAACCTTACAACAGTAAGTGAGGTGATTGCATGGAAGTGAAGAGTTGATATGCTCTTGAGAAAGAACAAGTGCATTGGTTGGGGAGGAATTGGTTCAACAAGTAGTAGAAGATGAGATCTTGTTATAGATATTATAAAATTGAATATGGTGTTTGTGCTAACATTGTCCTTAAAATAATTGTTTTTGCAGGGATGAATTGGTAACATCTGGCATAACAAGTAAGCTATGTCAAAGGAGAAGTAGCAAGAAAAGCACTTGGATGAAGAAATGGTTACAAAAATTGAAAGTAAAACTAAGAAGAGTGAGTGGTTGAAGATGCAATAGCCAACAACTTTGAAAGATGAGGAGCAAGAGTGCTCAAGAAGAGGCTCTACTGCATAGAATCTAGAGAAGAGAAGATACTAGGAGTAAGACTCGGTATGGGTGACAAGTAGCAAACTTGTTACAAAGAAAAGAAGGGCTTGTTGCAACTCACTAGTATACAAGGAGAATTCAACAAGAGGAAGAGATGAGCATGATAATTATTGGTCATAACATGGGTTCAAAGGAAATTCACCAGTAGTAGAAGAAAAGTGCCAAGGCAGTTGGAATCAAAGGAATGAGTGATGAAGGATTTGAGAAGGAGATGGTTGAGTCAGGAGTAGAATTCAATCACATGAAACAATTTCTACAAGAAATTCAAGATGACCAGAGTTATGATCAGGAAGAATGGTGTTGAATAGGAAGGTCTACAACATCAACGGGATGACAACAGTAAGAATATTTCTGCAACAAAAGTTGTGTGTTCAAGTGAAGATTAAACAAGGAGGTAATGGTATTTTTTCAGTTAATTGTGGATTAAGTTTTTATCACAGGTAGCAGTGATGAATGTTTGCAGCTGAGGATGATGGCAAGGAACCTTGTGGTAGAAAATGAGAAAGAACAACAAAGCTCTCAAATGAAGAAGGTAAGTAAATTGCATGCAGAAGCCAAAAGAGTAGAGAGTGTTCAGATGAATATTCCAAAGGAAGGAGTCAACATAAATATCAGGATAAGAATAAGCTTGGAGGAGCGTTGTATGGTATTTACAAACAAGTTGATGGAGTCAACTTGTTGCAGTGGCTTGTGTGAAATTCACAGTGAGTAGGGAAGAAGCTCATAGAAGAAGGAGATTTTTTACTATTGAAAGGCATAGTAAAGGTTCATAGGGAAGCCATAATAGATCAAGTCAAAACAAAATTGATAGAGAAGTAGCTAAAATCAAATTACAACTAGAGATAATGAAAGGACTACTAGAGAAAGATGAGGAAGAAGAGGCTTACAGATGGACCCTCCAAAAGGGAGTGAAATGGAATTTGTTGCAAGTGAATCCAAGACAAAGATAAATTCTAAGTTGGAGGAGAAGCTCAAGGGAGTTGAGTTGCAACCATGGAAGAACATCCTAAGGGTGATGGAAACATGTGATGAAGTAGATGAATATTTGAGGAGCAACTTGGAGACAACAAATTTCAGCCAGGGACTGACTTAGGAAGATTTAATTGACAAAAGTAAAGCAAGAACGTATAGTTGGTTGTATGAAGAGACAACCTATGATTTTGAGGAAATTTTTAGCAAGTTTGGATAGTTCGACAAAAAGTAAAAGTTCAGAGTTCACAACGAAAGCAGTAGAAGAACATACAAGTTGATTAAGGATGTGGTAATATATTATTTTCACTGTGTAGGTGACAGTGGAGGAAGGTGAGGAGATTTTCAACAACCTAGAGCAAGGAGTGCTTGAAGGGTTCCGGAGAAGAGAACGAGGAATATGCCAAAAGCTCAAACTCAAGAGAAATTTTGGTGAGGTATCATGTAGAAAGGTGGAGATGTGTTACTGCAGAGGCGTGTTGCAACTCACGAGTTGAGGTTGTCACGAGAAGACCAGATGCCTATGACTAAGAGGTCACATATTTTTGTACCTTGGAAGTTTGATGTAGGTGCATAGATGGAGCACAAAGTTCAATGAAGACTGGACCAGAGCTTTCCAATGTGATGGGATGGTCACATTGTGATGTTGGGAGAGATTTTAAATGTTTTGTGGATATTTGCATTAGGATGTGAGTTTTGTTTTTAGAATAATTTGGAGGAAATATTTCCTATTGTAAATGTAATTTCAGTTTCTCTTCTTTGTGAGAAGGGGAAACAAATCATCTCTTGTGACTCTTGGTTTCCCAGGTTATCATTCTTTATAAAGAAATGAGTGTTTAAGAAGAAGAGAGTATGCAACAGTGGAGAGGAGAAGCTCTAGCACTAGGAGAAGAGGCAGAGGATGAGAGGCCTGGGTTGCACATGCCCACATTGTATATCTGGCTAGTTTCATGCATAGTTGAATTTGATTAATGAGAAAATATGTTTATGCATCTTTATGGTTGTTAACTTCTTTGTCTATCTATTGTTAATGAAGTCGTTTGTCTGCACTTGTTGAGCAATGTGATGGTTGTATGTGTTATGAGTAAGCTGATTCCAATTGCACGATGTAGGCATTTATTTAAGATTCTGAGTGTGTTGTGACCAATTACAAAATGTTACATGCCTGTCAGAAATGAGACATTGCACTGTAGTTATTTTTGTGTGTGTTGATTTATGTAATTTGTGGATTCTCTAAATGATTAATGCTTTAAGCTTGGAGATCGAGGTTGTACCAACACTTGGGCTTTCAGAATCAATGTTACTATGGGTTTGAATTGGTAAGGAAGATTTGATTTATTGAAGTTTTCCCTTGTCAAGTCAATTCACATTAGAAATATGAATATGGTAGCCTCAACCATTGTGTGGTTTGTTCACGGTTCTTTTATGTTTTGGTTCAAATCCTTGTGGGAGAGTTGTTACAGAGGTACCTATATGTTCTTGGTAGTAAGTGTGTGGGTTCTTTGATGTGAAACCCATCACCCAAAATAAAGAACTCCATTTTGTTTTAATGTAGTCCCAACCCCTTTGCTTTTGGTTACTTTGATTGTCAAATTCGAGTTAGTTTTGCAATCCCGGTGAAGAAGGGCATAACTAGCAATTGCACCAGATATTGCAATGGAAACGCCGTAAGGCAATAGCATATAACATTAATTAATGTTTCTTTGACAATTTTTGAAAGGTAGAAAAATATCAAGAAAGGGCAAGGACCATGCTACAATGAAAACTTACATCTTGCTACTTTAGAGTAGGACCAAGCTCTAATCCTTGAACTCTATTGGAAAATTTCAGTGAGCACAGAGTTTCTCCCATGTCATTTTCATGGGGACTAATTTGTACAAATAAAGTCTTTGTGCATCCTCCTGAGTGAACATGCATCATATTGGTGTTAGATGTTGTGCAAAGACTCTGAGACAAGACAATATCATACCGTCTCTATATGAGCTCATTCCTTCTGCCATCAGCTGCCAAAACATGGCTCCTCCACCTGCTCTTCCCATGCAAGCAGAAGCATATATACAGTGAAAACTTACATCTTGCTACCTCCGAGTAGGACAAAGCTCTAATCCTTGAACCCTATTGGAAAATTTCAGTGAGCACAGAGTTTCTCCCATGTCATTTTCATGGGGACTAATTTGTACAAATAAAGTCTTTGTGCATCCTCCTGAGTGAACATGCATCATAGTGATGTTAGATGTTGTGGAAGGACTCTGACACAAGACAATATCATACCATTTCTATACATTCCTTCTACCATCAGCTGCCAAAACATGGCTCCTCCACCTGCTCTTCCCATGCTAGAAGAAGCATATATTTGTTTATAAACCATATCAAATAAATTGTCTCTCTAGTCGATGTTGAATCTTGGGTCTTTAAAGGATTTCCCAAAATCTACAAACAAAACTAGTTTCTTCAATATTCTGCTTCCATCTTCTAGATGGTTCTTTATCCAACCTAACCGAACAAGTAATAAATAAGGGAAAATTGCTCTTTATATTCAGACTGATGCCCTTCCAAACGAACTTGCTTTGTGTACAAACATTTGCAGTGAATAATTAGGAATATGCTAATAAACCCCAATTATTCTCCAAAGCGATAAGAAAATAAGGGCAAACTCATTTCAGAAATTCTTAATGCTATCGTTCCATCTTCACTTAGATTGTGGTGGAAATAGGAAGCTTTCCCGAAGGGTTGCAGGAAGAAAATGAGACAACAATAAGAAATTCAGTTGAATTTAGAGGAGATGAATGTGATGGCAAGGAAAATCTGTTAAACTTAAATAATCAAATATGTTGAATAAATCTGCCACCATTGGAAGAGGAACATTTAATCCCATGAAGCCACTGATGTGTTGGGCTGAAGGTCCCTCACCAATTTGAAGAATATACTGCTCTCTAATGATATTTCTCAAAGGAAACCAAGAAAACAATGTTCTGACACCACAGGGCGTTTATTATTAGCTCCATATTTGCTAAAATTTGCATTTTATGTCTTACAAACGTTCTAAAGCTAAGTTGTCTTCTTGCATAGACGCAGACGAACAATTTGCAAATGATGAGGAGAATTAGGGATTTAAAAATATAAATTTGCATGCCAGCTAGTTCCTAAAGAATATCCCAATAACTCTAGCACATATAAAGAGAAAATTCTTTCTAGGAAAAGGAAAGGCAAATCTGTTAAACTTAAACGATCAAATATGTTGCATAAATCTGCCAACAACGACGTTGAAACAGTACATTTACATTAGTCTCACGAAGAAGCATGAACCTGCCAAGTTCCAACACTAAAATATTTTTTAAAACATATATATGGAAATGTGTTCATCTCTTTATTGGATGCATTGTGCATTTGATATTCATAAGTTCTCTTCCTGGGTGCACTTACTCTTTCTTGGCACGCACTTGTGTTTGATTCTTGGTGACAGGCTTGGTTTTTTCAACACATGGATATTTGCTTGCTGGCACTCTCAGTCTGCTGCTGAGATTTGAAAAGTGGAACGAAAAAAAACAAAAGTGGAATTGCATGGGGGTGGTTCCCTAGTGGTGAGCTTCACCAATTCACAATATACACCTAGTTGACTTAAAACCCAAATAAACCATACGCCAAATTGACTTGAACAAAATTTCATATTTCTGGCACATTTATGATCCTCTTAGGTTAGCCATTTTCTTGGCTATTTTCGAACTTAGTTTTTACTTGTCTCTTCCAGTTTTCTCTACAAACCATTGCACAAACCACTACCATTTAATGGCCCCTCAAACAGCAGATTCGATGAACTTTTTACGAAGCGAAATCATACCAATTTCCAAGGCTAATTTGCGCTAAAATTTACTTTGTTTTGGTTGTTGCTTCCCCAGCGAAATTGTGCCTCTGTCAACGGCATTTCGTGGCCCTTGAATACAACGATTTGATGGGTGCCTTGCCAACTAAAAATGTGCTCCCTTTTGTCGCGACTTGGTTGGTAAATTCTCAGCAAAATCATGGATCTAATCCTAGAGAATTCGTCCTCTTTCTATACTGCATTTTGGTCACCAAAACACCCAGCAAAAACGAACCTCTTGGCTTTGTCAACCGTGTCTGCAATTGTAAACTTGTGATATCACCTCTCTGACTTTGCATATTACATTTTTTTCAACCTTCACTAATTTCATCTTACTGGGCCCGAGTTGTCCACACATCTGCCTCTGCCCACAACTTAGCAATATTTTCATTATTGGTTTGATCAAATATCACTGGTGATATGTTCTCCCACTGTCATTGTTCATTGTAAGTAGATTTATTGCATCTGCATTCAAATATTTCAAGGTAATGTCCTAGTTTGTTGTAGAATCCATTGTCAGAAAAGAGACAGTTGTAGTCACTATAGGAAAAGCGTATCATCATTTGATATATCGATTGATCTAGATTCTATAGGAAGGGGAAGCTGGGTAGAATGTACCATATACGTGAGCTCTAGCTTGAATTTCACAACCCCAATATCTCAATGTAGCGTTAACATATATACAATTACTAAGGTCCATGGGTCTACAAATGATCTTGATCCTTTCTATAACATGTTGTCAAGCTTCTCAAAATTAAGCAAGTTGAGACAAACATATGACAAATGCGTCATCCTTTGAACCTTGCAATGTAACTAAGTTTGTAGTCAGAATCATGATTGGCCTCTCGAAAATGTCCTTTTGACCAGTGAATTCAATACCAAAACTAAGGATTGTAAGAAGATACATCCTTGAGTTCTCTCCACTGGTGAATGACTAATTAATTAAAAGTATAGGATATCTACTTCTATTTGGCAATAAAACATATTCCTAAGGGATCTTTGATATGACCAATGAGGAAGTTTAATCTAGTTGCCACCGACAATATCACAATCATAAAACAAAGTCCAAATAGAACATTGCTTGCCCATCCATTCACTATTCCATCTCATTGCTATGAACATATATGCCTCACATTCATTACAGAGCCATAAATTAAATTGTTTAATTTGTAGGGATTCAAGACTAATTTCCAATTAGCATGAGGCCTTATTATGAATGTAAGATCAGTACTTTTCAAGTATAAATTTCTATGATAAAATAGTGACTGCAATTCAGGGTACAAATAGATCTGTTGGGAAACTTGACCAGAAATCACTATTAGAAAATTTCACACGAGTGTTGTGCATAAGAAAATTATCAAGTATCTTAACAACACGATTACAAATAGCACAGGAAGGTAAGGAATACATCAGTTGAATAAGATATTTCCCTTGATATCATGCAAACAACATATCCATACTCTGCCATTGCAGAAACAAGTGTTCAATTTTTCCTTCTCTAAAAATGCAGAGAATGTTACCTCATTTTTAAAAGCTGAGTCACATTTTGTAAATGCCAGACCTGGGATCGATAACACTCTAGAGAGCTCTGTTGAAAGCAATAATCACAAATGTATCAATGACATTCTTTTCTTCTGCCTACAAAGATGAGCACCCCCAATCACACTTGTATGAAGCCACTGATGCGTTGGGTTAAAGGTCCCTCACCAATATACGGCTCTCTAATTCTATTGCTCAAAAGAAACCCAAGAAAACATTGTTCTGACACCACAGGGCGTTTACTATTACCTCCATATTTGCTAAAATTTGCATTTTCTGTTTTACAAACGTTCTGAAGCTAAGTTGTCTTCTCTGAGCATAGATGCAAACGAACAATTTGCAAATGATGAGGAGAATTAGGGATTTAAAAATATAAATTTGCATGCCTGCTAGTTCCTAAAGAATATCCCAATAACTCCAGCACATATAAAGAGCAAATTCTTTGTAGGAAAAGAAAAGGCAAATCTGTTAAACTTAAATGATCAAATATGTTGCATAAATCTGCCACAAATGACATTGAAACAATACATTTATATTGGTCTCACGAAGAAGCATGAACCTGCCAAGTTCCAACACTAAAATATTTCTTAAAACGTATATATCGAAATGTGTTCATCTCTTTATTGGATGTGTTGTGCATTTGATATTCATGAGTTCTCTTCATGGGCGCACTTCTTCTTTCTTGGCACACACTTAATGTTTGATTCTTGGTGACATGCTTGGATTTTTCAACACCTGGATATTTGCTTGTTGGCTCTCTCGGTGTGCTGGTTGAGATTCTTAAAGTGGAATGAAAAAAACTAAAAGTAGAATTGCGTGGGGGTGGTTCCCTGGTGGTGAGCTTCACCAATGCACAATATACACCTAGTAGACTTGAAACCCAAATAAACTATACGCCAAATTGACTTGAACAAAATTTCATATTTCTGGTACATTTATGATCTTCTTAGATTAGCCATTTTCTTGGCTATTTTCGAACTTAGTTTTTACTTGTGTCTCTTCCAATTTTCTCTACAAATAACTGCAGAAACGATTGCCATTTAATGGCCCCTCAAACAGTAGATTCGATGAGCCTTTTACCAAGCGAAATCATACCAATTTCCATGGCTAACTCGTGCTAAAATTTACTGTGTTTTGGTTGCTGCTTCCCCAGCGAAATCGTGCCTCTGTCAATGGCATTTCGTGGCCCTTCAATAGAACGATTTTATGGGTTCCTTACCACCAAAAAATGTGTTCCCTTTTGTTGCGACTTGGTTGGTAAATTCTTAGCAAAATCATGGATCCAATCCTAGTGAATTTGTCCTCTTTTTACTTTGCATTTTGGTGACCAAAAAACCCAGCAAAAACGACCCCCCTTGGCTCTGTCAACCATGTCTGCAATTATAAATTTGTGATATTACCTCTCTGACTTTGCATATTACACTTTTTTTCAACCTTCACTAATTTCATCTTACTGGACCCTGGTTGTCCACACATTTGCCTGCGCTCACAACTTAGCCATATTTTCATTCTTGGTTTGAACAAATATCACTGGCGATATGTTTCTCCCACTGCCATTGTTCATTGTAAGCTGCTTTTTTGCATCTGCATTCAAATCTTTCAAGGCAATGTCGCAGCTTATTGTAGAATCCATTGACAGAAAAGAGACACTTACAATCACTATAGGAAAAACGTATCATCATTTGATATATTGATTGATCTAGATTCTATGGGAAGGGGAAGCTGGGTAGAATGTACCAATTTGGCCTGTAGACAAGAAGACCAAGAAAATGTTGGCCTGCAGACAGGCAGACCAAGAAAATGTTATACGATCTCTGCTAGAGCTTCTGAAAAATGTAACAGAATTCCACACTCCCAACGATGAAGATAAGATTTGCCGGTGGTGGTGTATCCATCGTCCAAAAAAGAATATCAGCGATCATCATTTTCTCCATTTCATATCTCTGGCCTGTGATTCATGTGTAGGCAGACCAAGAAAATGTCATACAATCTCTGCCAGAGCTTCTGAAAAATGTAACAGAAATCCACACTCCTGACGATGAAGATAAGATTTGCCGGTGGTGGTGTATCCATCGCTCAAAAAAGAATATCAACGATCATCATTTTGTCCATTTCATACCTCTAGCGTGTGATTCATGTTACACATAATTATTCCTGAGTTAAAATTTAGGAACCATTAGTCATACTTAAACCATTATTCATACTTGCAGCTAATTTACCATTATTTATAGTTCAACTAATTTAGCAAAGTTATAATCAGTGAAGTGAAATTAAATGGTTGACAAATGTTTACGGCCATAAAAATAAGTACATGTTATTTGTAATTCAAAGTATTTGTAAATCCAAGACAAAAGTGGAGGTTTGCAATCCAGATAATTTGTAAAGCCACTACCAAAGTGGAGGTTTGTAATCCAGATCATTTGTAATTTGTAATCCAGAAATTTGTAATTCAGAGTATTTGTAAAACCAAGACAAAAGTGGAGGTTTGTAGTCCAGATAATTTGTAATTTGTAACGGAGATAATTTGTAAAGTAGGTTTGTAATCCAGATAATTTGTAAACCTGGGACAAAATATGAGGTAGGAAATTGAAAAACAGTTTGGAAACTCTCGATTTTATGGGTTGTATCATATATTCCATGAAAAATATTCACATTCTATCAATAATTTTTATATTTTAAATAATGGAAATTTTAAAATTTACATTTAGAAATAGACCATTAGTTATACTTAAATCATTATTCATACTTGGAGCTAATTTACCATTATTCATAGTTCAACTAATTTAGCAGAGTTATAATCAGTGAAGTGAAATTAAATGGTTGATAAATGTTTACGGCCATAAAAATAAGTATATGTTATTTGTAATTCAGAGTATTTGTAAATCCAAGACAAAAGTGGAGGTTTGTAATCCAGATAATTTGTAAAGCCACGACCAAAGTGGAGGTTTGTAATCCAGATAATTTGTAATTTGTAATCCAGAAATTTGTAATTCAGAGTAATTGTAAAGCCAAGACAAAAGTTCAGGGATACAAGCACTTTCAAATTCAAATATTTTAAACCATGGTACACTTTCAATGTGAAGGTGATCAAGAGTTTCTAAATAAGAAGATATGGTGAGATTACAATGGATACACATCCCACCTTCATTTTGAAGATGACTTCAACAAATGCTAGAATAATTCCAAATCAAACATTTAGATTGCATATTCCAACCTCTTGATTGAAATTCTTGAATGACAATGAAATCCTTACCATGCCGTTTGCCTTTGGCTTATCAGAAGGATAATCTCCTCCAGAACTTGGCACTGCTGGAATAATTACTATTCTGTGCAAAAGTTTAGATGTTTCTCCAGCATTTAGATAATTGATATTTGGGATATTCTCGTGAAGTCCATTTTCTAATTCCTTCATTTTATTAATTAGGCTTGCTGATCGTATAAGATTGTAGGTATAAGTCCATGTGAAGATACTGCCAATCTAGAAAGCCAATTTGAAACAATCAGAAAATAACAAAGGATGCATCATTAATTTAAATTCATCTCAGATCCTTCAAAAAATGTTCTCTGGACAATGACATATTTACTAAGTGGGAGCTGATAAAATCATTTTTGTCTCAACATGAACTATAGCTTCCACACCCCATGTCTATTTATACTTTCTCATAGGTATTTATACGGAGTCTATACCTACTAACCTGATTATTATATTATTTTCTTTAACTACATAGGGAACCTATTCTATGATTATGTAGGGAGTCTATGCCTACTAACCTGATTATTATATTATTTTCTTTAACTACATAGGGAACCTATTCTATGATTATGGCCACATTACATTTGTTATCCAAGGTACATATAATATATTCTGAAGTTATTATTTTCCTCGTAACCTTTCATCAAGGCTATTTAAGAATTTAAGGAATAATCCACTTATGTGGTCCTGAATGAATTAAACTATTCTGTACTCAATCTATCCTCCCGATTGTTTTCTCTCATCACCATATCTTACTGGCACAAGCACCTCCCTCTCTTTTTTTTATTTCAATTAGTTTTGTTTTCTTTCACAAGTCAATTATGCCTAATTATCTCAGTAAATAGCTGTGTATAGTCTAAAAGGCCAACAACACTATACTAGTTGAAGGTGACATTGCGATTCAAACAACATTAAAATATGCAAATCCAATTCACAGTTAACAACACCAATGGCATTGTAAAAGTTGAAGTTCCTGTATGCTGAACTAATAGGTAGACATCAGTATATTTATGCAGCAGGTTAACCCTTACCTTATTTAAACTTCTCCGAATTTCTTCCGTTAGCACTCCAGCATATTGAGTTGACAGACCAGCCCCAAGACCACTTATGAAAAGAACGTTCACAATGGGCATACATGCCACAGTCAGAAGGTCCCAGAATGCCATCCTGTTTTCTTAGTTCTTTCTCGGGTTTTTAATGAATACTTTGGTCAGTTCTTAGAATCAATGCCTCTATATGCCTTGATTCACTCGCTATAACCCCATAGCAAATGCAAGCCTTCTGTATATTGGGTGAAGCCTCTGGCTAAGACACTGTAAGAAATCCAATAGAAGAGCGGGACGATCCCTGAAAAAAAGGGAAGATTAAGAAACCAATTTTTTCATTGGTTTGAAGAATAAAGAAATGAAAAATTCAGTCTTTATAATCTAGAAGTAATAGCGGCAACAGAAAATGTCATAAATTAGATGCCCCTTCAGTTTCTCAGAGCCAAACAATTATGCAATTTAGATCAAGGACTAACATTTGCAAACATTTACTTTAAACATTGTTTCCCTGCAGGCTGCATCCTTGAGTCAAAGTTAAAATCCAAACAGAGCATACTAGAGCTGAAGCAGGGTTGATGCCCCTATTCCATTCTCTTGGGATTCTCCTCTAGGGGCCCTGATATCCTTTTATATCTTCTGCCATTATGCCCCCCTGTACCATGTGGAGAGCACCCACCATCTGGGTATCACAGTCTTAATCAGTTTTGGAACCTAGTGAGCCTCGTTATAAGAATATATAAATATTTTTCTCTGAATTTCAGTAAACCTATTTCTGAGAGCCTTGAAAAGATACAAAGAGCATTGTAGAAGATTGAAGGGGTAGTGGTAGTCAACTGCAACTACCAGCCTAAAGGCAAGACTCAAGAATAAAGAGGCCCACACATCTCTAATGTGGAAAGTATGAAAGATATAATGTGATAAGACAAAATCGGTATTGTTTATCCCAAATTCAAACAAATGCAGATTTGTCAATCATGAAGCATATTAGCAGACAACTTAACGATCTATTGAAACCACTATCTTTGTAACTTACAGTGTCGAAATTTGTTGGACTGTCTACTTTGCAATGGTGGAAAATGCATGTAGAAATACATGGCTTCAGAGCCAAGTGCCGAAAAATTCCTAAGTCATCCAATGCTACATATAGCTGTATAACCCTGAATCTACCTATTTATTGGACAAACCCTAAAGGGCCTTTGGACCTCTTTCACCAGCCATGAACTCGTGACTCTGAACTGTAACTAAATTTAGCAAAAACAAAGCCATGATTTCATGTTTTGAATGCTTTACCTGAATCCTGGCATCAGATATGTCACTCTCCAGCATACCATGAAGCTATCTGCTTTTATTTTCATTCAGAAATATAGATGATCAGTTTGGTACCCAAAGTACAAGCGGATACAAACTATCAATTTCTCTGAAAATAACCATTCCCTGAAACGCACAAATAAAATAACCCTCTTTGGCACTAATAGCGTCACAAGGTATGGAATGTATACTATGGCAGAGTCAATGATGCTAAATTATACCACAGAGGATACTAGCCTAGGTCTCTATTGAAACATAGAATTGGAAAAAAACTAAAAGCCAAACAAAAACCAAATAGCAAAAAACAATGAAGCCAAACGGAATTTACTACAAAACAAACCTGTAACAAGGCAAAGAAAATCGCTTGTGTAGGAAGGTAGTGCTCTAAATTTTTTCAACCAACAACTTCGACTGTCCCAAAGATTGAATGTCAACTCCATTTTATATAATATGATCTGACACTACCCTGAGCAGGTAAATCGGCGTACAGAAAGCGTCGGCATGCAACATTGTTCTGTGTGCCGGCACTGAACAGAGGATGTGAGATTCCCAGTAGTATGATGGCCCTGGATTCAGTATAGATGGGCGCAATTCAAGCTGTTGTAGGTAGCCAATGTCGAGGTTTGCATCGTTTTGGTGGGCTGTGAGCTTTAGAATAGAAACGAGTTGCCCTGTGCATTAGTTCTATAGGAGATGGAAGGTAGCCACGATTAAATTCTTCATGACATCGAGCAGGCCTACGCTGCAAAGAACAATACCGCATCCCTGGTAACTACTCAACATTTAAACAGCCAGGGGGCACAACTGCTCTCCCGCGAGAACCCTATGGAATCCGTCTCCTCACCTTCTCGTAATCGTAAGCCCGATCGAAATGCCGTTCCCACGGAGAGCACCAGCAAATCTTCCACGCATCGCACTTCAAAGTAAATGGGAGATGGGAGCTGAACGGTTTAGAGGGAGGATTGATTGACGGTTAAAGTTGTTCTAATCATCTAACATCTAATCGTATCTAATCGTATGGTGTGCAAAGATGACAAGTAGGCAAAGAGGGGGATGGGTTTCAGAGGGAAACGCCTTACATCGTAATAATTGTAAAGCGCAAATGTGTTAATGATGATGACAGATGGGAAACCAGAGATAATTTTTTAAAGAGTGATCTTATGGGCCGACTTCAACGGTCAACTTCGACAACTTATTCCTCAAAATCTTTTAGCATCACTTTCATTGAAATTCTTGATCTAGAACCTCCTGTAGCAAAGATACGTCTTATAATATTTTGGAGTCTTAGTTTATTTTAAATTTGAACCTAAGGTTTCCAACACATATTTATATCAAATTCAATGGCCGGCCAGAGAAAAGCTGAAGAAATCTTTCTCGATGTTTAACACCCACAAGTGGCCCCATTCAGATTAGCAGTTGGCATGTTTTGATTGGCTCAATATGATGACACGAAAGATTGACACTTTACGTTTTTTAATTAGCTACATATGATGACATGGTAAATTGACACTTCACATGTTTTTATTGGTTTGATATGATGACATGGAAAATTGACTCTCGGCGCATGTTGAATGGCTCGAAGTGATGATGTGGCATCTTGGCCATGTGGTAGAAGAACACATGACATGATGTGGCTTCTTGTATAATGTGGCATGACACATCATCTAATGATGTCAACAAGCTGACATGGCATCACTAGGGGCTGCCACATGATAGTTAAATTTGGTGACTTTTGAGTGGTGGAATGGTTAAATATGGGCGATACCATGCATGATGACATCATGCTAATGTCATCATCTGAATGACTAGGGACCTAATAGGAATCGGTCACAAGGCATGGTCATATGCGATCAAGGCACATATTTTAATGGCATGGAACTCAACATTTGATCAAAAAATATGGTCATATAGGGTACATCCAAAATAAAGGCCTAATTATTGGTGGAGAAAATTTTAAGGATGGAAGTTTATTGTAAAGTTTAAAAATGTTGGCAAATCTCACTAGTACGTAATATGCAATTTGTAAAATATTTGGTTAACGTTTTTGTAAAAGTATTCAAATTTCTAATAATTTTATATAGTCTCTATATAAATTTTTGGCAATTTTTAAGGCAAAAAAAAATTATACTTTAAAATTTGGGCAAATAAATTTTAGAAAAACTGAAAATTAATGAATCTTTTTTTTGGAAAAAGCATAAGAAATTATCCCACTTGCGAATATTAGCCCTTAAAATTTTCCCTCCCTAGGACATATGGCACAAATGTGAATGTATGATAATGTTAGTCGGCCTTGTTGAAGCCATGGTTACAGGCATAAACCACAAGCCTATGGTCGAGCCCCCATAATCTCAGGGCCACAAGTCCAATATATATGCGCACAATCATTTGTTCCAAAGGCATGAAGTAAAAAAGCAAATAATTCCAAGCATACATCTCAGTATCGTTGATTGGTGAAAGACGAATCTTTATGGAGAGAAGAAGAATATGGCGACAAACAAATTTGAGCTTGTTTCATGAAATTTTGATTATGGTTACGATGTTTGTAAACTCTTCTAGTTATAACATTTTGGTTGTTGAACTCTCATGGAAATAATGTTATGTTGAAATGAATGTTCATGGCTATGGTTCTGTTATCATAATATGTTAATGGTTGAGGTTTGATTTCATTTTAAGTTTTGGTTATGGTATGTTTTTCAATGAAGTATTTTAAATCTAATTTGCATTGAACCTTTTGGTTTTGACCATGTGAAAATGCTAGAAGTTTGAGCTCAGTTTGGTAGAATCAAAGCCCAAATTTGGCAGAGGATGATGGTTAAGTTTGATCACCATTTGGAGTAGGTTCCAGATTTGGTAGAGGTCTGATGACAATGTTGCGTATAGTAGTGGTATAATGGTTATGGTTGGTGAAGGTTATATATATATAGTAGAGGCTAGACACATGTAACCAAAACCTTGTGGTTCCAGTTCCATGCGACGTGGTACAAGTCGACATGAGGTGCACAAGTTGAGTCGCATATGCACATAGACTTTGTACTCCATAGTCATATGAAACTTGGAGGGCTTCCCATTGACACAATGATTGGTTGACTTTCCTACGCACAATATTTATGCATGGAGATACAAGGTTGAATCCCCTTGCCCGTTGCTTTTGAAGTTAATACAAAAGGAATTTGGAAGCATCACGTAACAAGGCTCATCATATAGCTTGATTGGTAGAGATTTTGTGGTATGTTGGTCAAGACCCATGTTTAAGCCTTGACGATTTTTAGGGGAAAATATAGTTTTTATTCTTCCTCACAAATTTCATTTTGTCGAATTGTTAGTGGTTGGAATTGTGCATTTTGTAGAACCAATTGTTAGAAATTGGGCATTTTGTAATGCGCCATGAAAGGGCCTATTTGTAGATCATTTAATTTATTATATAGATTTTGGGGGGTTTATAGGTTCATTTTTTAGCCAAATTGGATTATGTAAGAAGCACAACAATCAGGGCCCATAGGTGAACGTTTTTGAAGGACTTAAAAGCCTTGTTAATATATTTTCAATGACCAGAATTAGTGGGATATATTTTTGGAGCTTGTGAGCAAGTTGTAGTTGGTTTTGGGTTTATGGTAAGAACAAGTTTTGAGAAGGATTTTATTTGACCAAATTCATGAACAAGTTGAAACAGATTTTTCATTGGGTATTGACAATAGTATGACAACAACAGTTCGTTTAGTTGAATATTTACATTGATTGAAGAGAAGGTGGATCTAGTTTGAAATATTTTGAAAATAGGTCCATAAGAAGTCAAATAATTAGGTGGGTTCCTCCATTGCGGTTGGAGCCTATAGAAGGTTGGAGCTTTCTCATCATAGAGGTTGGTGCCTCAACTGGGATTGAGTCTAGAGCAAGTCAAAGCTTGCTCATCATTGACGTTGGTGCCTCAATTATGTTGGATACTAGAGTAAGTTAGAGCTTGTTCATCATCGAGGTTGGTGCTTCAATCAAGTTATATCCTATAGTGAGTTTCCACTTGCACATTTTCTAGGTTGGCGCTTCGATTGGGTTGTATCCTACCACAAGTAACAACTTGCATATTTGGAGAGTGGGAGCCTCTAGTAGGTCAGTGCCTACAAATATACATAATTTTTTTTTTTGTTAAGCTTGGTAGGTCCTTCTTTTTCATTCATTTATAAAGCAAATTTACACCACATATATTAGCTAGGTGGCCTCAACTTGCCCAATGGGAAACCAAGTCTGTTGGCCACCTATCCACATTGCATGCCATCTAGTAACAAAAGAGTTTCAGTCTTTTTATCCAAGCTATATAAGTCTCTGGTTCATGTCCATACTCTAGATATCTACCTATACATATTCTTGCATTAGGAAATGTAAAATTTACTCGCATTTATAAACAAAACTTAACAGGCGAGATTATCTACTCATTTTGATCAGCGGAATCCGATTCCATTGGCACTGGGTCTTTGGTGTTCAAGCTTGGTATCTCTATCAGTTCCAAGATACATGGGATGTGCCTTTAAATTCTGCCAAGTCTAATATCCTATTTGTGTAGTTGAAACTGCACTTTTGGAATTCCTGTTTATAATTCAGCATGCCTTGGATAGTGACAACCATGCCCACCGAAACCTGCTCCATAGCCTTGCCCAACAAGATTTTCATCATCCATTACAGGTATAAAGTCTGTTTAAATTGGGTGATCCTACCTCTACAGTTGCCAGGGTCTAGGACAAGGGTCCTCCAATCTTCCATTTCCATGTATATATCGCCTTCCTGTTTGACTTCCTCTTCCCATTCCTCTAGAATTTACGAATACTGTCATCTGTTCCCTCATGGTATGCCTCTTCCGCCTCACTGATAAGTCTTTCAAGAATTTTCCTACCTTTGCATGCCTTAGACATGCTTGGGTTCATTTCTTTTCTGATTGCTTGGGCCCATTTTCTATGAACACAGACTTTCTTAGGATAAGCCATGGTCACACTGCCCCAGTCTTATTCATTGCAACCATTCATTAACCAAAAACAATTAAACAAGATATAATAATAGTCTTTCCCCCAGGTGGTATTATTACAAGTTCCCGCACCATCCTGTTTCTCCCCTTCCCCATCAATTACATTGCCAGGGCCAACATGGTCGTAGGTCAATTCCCTAGCCTCCCTAGAGGAGGCTGACCCACTTCCATTGTCAGTGGTACCCTGTTGCCACAACCACCTCCTCTTAGCCTCAGGCAGGTTAACGGCCACTCCTCAATTACCAGTTGGTGAGCACTGCCGCATGGCTTCGTTTAGCCAACCATTGTTTGCAAACCCTTTCCCCTCTTTGTAGGACGCACTCATAGAGCCCATCTCAGTCATCCCCTCATCCCGTAGTCCCATGACTTTGCCATCACCTATCCACATGTTATAGCCATTACTGTTCCCTTGCTAGACTTCCTGCCCATAGTTCTCATCCTTTCCCTCTTTGCCGTGGTTTCTATCAACCACCCAACAGCTACAATTGCATCTACAATGGGAACCTTCTCCTAAATTGTAGGTGGATGGGCACACTCTCCCCCCAAATATTGTCTCTCTACCTATACTCGCAAGACCTATACAAGCATCCCCACTTGTCCCTCTACCCAGAAGTCCCAAGGTTACCATGCAAGACAACAAAATTTTGAAACAAAGAGAAATGGAAAAAATGCCAAGCGGATGTGGGATACAGACACAAGACCATGCAAAAACCACCAGTCTCCACCCTCAATTCCTCCATTGATTCTCAATTTCACAGTTTTCACCCATCATTCTCCCACTCTCTCTCCACTGAAAACCAAAACAGGTCAACATTGTGAGGGATGAAAGATACTGGAGTACATACCCGTGAGATCTTGCAGTCAGATGAATTTCTTGGTGCTGTGGATGACGTCACAGAACCCTTCCAGTGCACTAGTCTCCTTGTCGACGATGAAACCAAACTACATCACCCAACTGTGTCCCTTTTCTCCTGTTTATATCTTGACAACCATAACCCTCACTGCCACCTTTCCCACCTTCCATGCGTGCAATCATGCAAAGGGCCACCACACCCATTGCCTCGAGTGTGCGGGGGGAAGTGGTACAGTACTCTGAGGTACCCTCCATTAAACCTCTATTTGATTTCCCAACCACCGGCTTGCACCTAGATCAGGGTTACATATATACATAATTAATTCAAGAAGAAGAAGAAAATAATTTGTGATTTGCTCTTGTGTGGGTTTCCACACAAAATCTTGTGTCCCCTTGTTTCGATATGATGGCTTCTTGATGTATTATTGATGTAATGATATCTTCATGATGAAATGTTTTATTTATTGATATGCTGCAAATGTCTATGATTTATTGGTACATAATTATTCATTTATGAAAAGTTGTGAAATGGTAAATTTTCTATCACACTGATTCACCCCCCTCCCAATGTGATCTTGGTCCAACAAGTGGTATCAGAGTGAATCATCTTCATGAATAGTTAACTACTGGAAGGTGGATGAATCTTGGCAACATGGATTTAGATGCAAACTCTATTATGTTCTTGGAATTTGAGTTGGAGGAGTTTAAAAGAAAATGTGAAATATTGACAAAGCAACTTGATGAAGCTAAGAAGTAGCTAGGAGAAATATAAAAGTAACTAAAAAAGAGGGATGAAAAATTGCTTATCTCAAGGAAGACGTAGATGTGGCAAGGAAGTCATCTAAGGAAATTCAGGAAGATGTCCAAGCTGAAATAAGAAGGAAGAAGTAATCCTGTAGGTACCACACACTCTTTTGTGGTTAATGTTTTCTATGTCATTCATTTGGTCATAAGGAAACTAATTGTGGTTATGGAAGAAAATATTTTCAAAAATATATCGAATGCTTTATATGTCATAAATTTGGACAAAAATACGAGGACTATAAAGTAAATTAAAGAAGGGAAATGATTCCTCCCAAGGTATGGAAGGAGAAGAAGAAAAGTGTGGTCTCATACTATATGCTCAAAAGTAAGAGAACAAGTGGCATATTGTTAGTGGCTGCTCAAGAAACATCACTGGGGATCAAAGCAAGTTTATCACCATAAAGGAGATAGATGGAGGTAAGTTAAATTTTAGAAACAACTCATATGCAAGAATTATTAGAAAAGAAACGAGCATAATTGTCAATAGAAGAACCAAAACCTAGGATGTCTTGTATATAGAAGGGTTGAAGCATATTCTTTTAAGCATGAGTCAATTATGTGATCAAGTTTTTGACATTATATTCAACTCTAAAAGCAGTGAATTAGAAATTCAGATACTGGTAAGTTGGTAGCAAAATTTGCCAAGATGGATGGAAACATATATATCCTTCATGGATCAAATGTTGAAAATGTTGCATTGGGAATGTGGATGAAATTTCACTGAGACATAAAATATTGGGACACATTAGTTTTCAAAACTTGTAAAAATCACAAGAACACAATTTTTTAGAGATATGCCTAAAATTTTTAATCCTGACAGTGAATTTTGCAAAGCATGTCAAGTTGGGAAACAAAATAGAGTCTTCTTCAAGGTGGAAGGGTATTCAACATCCCGATCATTGGAAATTATTCAGATAGATCTCTGTGGATGAACTGAGAAACACACTCTATAAGGTGAAAGGTATTTTATGTTGTTTGTTGATGATTTCACAAGAATAACTTGGGTTAGTTTTCTTAAAAAAAAATATAAGTCTTTTGAGATATTTAGGAATTTCAAGGATTTTGTTGAAAATGAAATGGACTTGAAGATTAAGTGCTAAAGGATAGATAGAGGAGGAAAATTTACCTCCCAAGAATTCAACAATTATGCAAAGATCATGGCATTAAGAGGCAGCTCACTATTGCAAGGATCCCTTAACAAAATGGTGTGGCCGAAAGGAAGAATATAATAGTTCAAGATATAGAAAAATATTTTTTTTTTTGAAGCTCAACTATTACATTGTTTCTAGGGAGAGGAAATTAATACAAATGTATATATATTGAACATGACTTAAATAAAAATTAAAAGAACTAAAACCCTATATGAGCTATGGAAAGGAATACCAACCATAGTTAAACACTTCAAAGTGTTTGGAAGCAAATGTTACATTAAGGTGAATTAGGACAAACTTGGGAAGTTTGAAGCCAGGGAAGATGAAGGAATATTCTTAGGGTATGCCTATCGAAGAAAGGGTTATCAATGATATAACAAAATAAAATAAGAATTTAATGAAATTATTTATGTAAAAGTAGATAAATCACTATTGCATAATGAAGTCCTTCCTCAAGTTCAACCAAATCTTGCTATCTTTCAAGAATATCCAACGAAAGAACAAGAAAATGAAGAGTTTGAAGAATATTAGAGAGATGAACATAAGCAATTGCACACAAAGGCTCCATCCATATATGTACATAATATCATCCAAATAACCAAATTGTGGGGAAAAGGATGTAGGTGTTCAAACTAGAAGAAATCTTTTAGGTACATCATCTCAAAAGAACACAACATTTTTGGCACTTATGGAGCCCCAAAATTTTACATAGGATAGCAAGGATGAACATTGGATTAAAGCAATGAATGAGGAATTGAACTGGATTGAGAATAATTATATTTGGGATTACGTTCCAAGATCGAAAGATATAAATGTAATTGGAACCAAATGTGTTTATAAAAACTAGCTCAATGAAAAACAGATAGGCTGTGAGAAATAAAGCGAGACTTGAATGCAAAGGTTATGCACAAATTGAAGGTATTGATTTTGATCAAACATTTTCCCGAGTAGCCCATCTAGAAGCTATAAAAAATTTCCTATATTTTTCATCTTTCAAAGGATTCAAAGTATATCAAATGGATGTAAAGTCAACCTTTTTGAATGGAGAACTCAAGGAGGAAGTCTATGTTGAATAGCCAAAGGGATTTCATTGACTTGAAGACAAAGATTATGTATGCAGATTAAATAAAACAATTATATGGTTAAAAAAAGGCTCTTAGGGCATGGTAGTCTAGATTGGATGGTCATGTTCATCAACAAGGCTTCAACATATGATCTAGGAGGATCCTAAAAGGCCAAATTTTCGAAGTCCTCAAAATGAAACTAAACTAATCTAAAATCGAAGGGCTCATCGTTCTGAATCCAATAACATGAATGACAATTCAAGTTGACATTGTATGAAGGAGTTATGGTCTGCTGAAGATTTTAGGAAACAACAAATATTTTGTAGGCAAGGACACTGACACGCTGATGTCAGTAGTACAAATGCTGATGTTATCTGTACAGATGATGATGTCAACAAAATGTCTTGGCAGTATGGACCAATCATAGAGTGAAACATAGTAGGATGATGCAAGCATGATGTTAGCAGGGTGACATGGCAATATGGACCAATTACGGAGCGACACATGGCATCATGATGTATGTAGGGTTATGCACTGATACAAACCAACCCGACTATGACAAGTGGCGGATGAAGTCAACGTACAGAGAGCCAATGAGGAGTAACCATGTGGCATCCAGATGGAAGTTAGTTAAGTAGGAAACAAATTGGATAGGTGGCGGTCACCAGAAAACAACCATTGACGACAACAAAATTGTCACTTCGTTAGTTTCGCCAGTGACCCCCAATGAGTGCTGGAATTAACACTGGTGAGCAAACGAGCGGTTAATGCTTTTATTAAAAAAAATGAAATCGACAGTTAATATTTCAAATGATGGTCATTATTTCTATATATAAAATTAATTCGAGTCGGTAGGTCGCGGGTTTGAACCCGTGGCCTCTGGCCCTCAAACCTAGACATGCCACTGTTGGACCACCAAGTGGTCATTACCATCGATGTTGAAATTATTTTATATAAACCCATTTTTTCCACCGAGCCAAGGGAAGAGTGAGATTCTGAGTGCAGAGAGGAGCAAAACCTCGCCACCAAACTAGAACCATGCACCCCTAGGCACGAATTTTGAGAGCCGAGTTCATAGAATATTATGAGAATATTCCTTGGGAATATTCTAAGGAATCTTGCAAGGAATCTTTAGATTCCTTAGAGACTCAGAAATCACCAGAGCAGAAATAGGCTGAGTGTATACTCATTTTACTTAGTTTTCAGAAGGAATGTAGTGGTGAAGTCAGTTTCGTCATTTGGGCAACTAAACTTCAGTGAACCCTCGAGAGGGAATCTTTGAGATTCTTGGGGGCCAAATTTTGATCGAACTAGAACATGGTAGACTTTATAGTCACTTTTCACGATTTTTCGCCAGGAATCCAACAATGCAACCTATTTCTTTAGCAGAGGTCTACATTTTCAGGTCATCCCCGAAAGTGGGGGTAGAAGGTATCATTTTGTAATTGCTTGTAATTTGATTTCATTGCTAATTAATTGAAAAGGCCTCCCCACATTGAGCAGGGCCTGGAGATGTAGCCCACACTGGGTGAAATCCGTTATCAAGTTGTTTTTGTGCCTTTGATCTCATGGTTTCTTTTAATTTCCGCTTATTTTATGTGTTTATGTCACTTCATTACATGCTCTTTTAAATGCAATTCTGCAAGCATCCTTTAAGTAAAATATCTAGATCAAGTTTGGTATAAGAGCAAGTCTTCTTGATGTGAGTTGCATGAGTGAATGTTAACCAAGAACAAGCTCCAAAGAGGTGAAGAAAAACTCAAATCATTTGATCCCGAAGTGGGGCATGTACCATGAAGACAGAACATGGTAGATGAGGAAGATCGAATGGAGGAAGAACAAAATTATCGTAAGAAATTCTTCACCATGGCAGAGACAGTTGACAAGTTTTTTGCAAAATACGAGAAGACAATAAAGCTAGAGAAGAAAGATCTAGATGATCATGCCTCAGTAAATCATGGAGGTGGAAGAGGAGAGCCTCCTGAACTACCCTCTCCATCCTCTAGTGATATTGTTTCCTCTTCCTCTTCTCATCATTCTAACATGCATCATAGGAATGCATCTAAAAAGCCACCTTTAAAGTTAGATGTAAAGTTTTTATTTTCCCACATATAATGCAGAATGTAATGCAGAGAAGTTAAAAAATTGAATTAGACAGATCGAGGTCTATTTCCGAGTACAATAGACCAAGGAAGATGAGGCCATGATCTAATTAGCATCTCTTTGGCTGAGTGGCACCACTCTCACTTGGCGGGAGAGAAAGTTGCAGAAAGGTAGCAAAAACTTGGGTAATCTACTTTCCTCTTGGTCCAATTTTGTTTCTGCATTAAAAAATCAATTATATCCTTTGGGTTATTGACAAAAGGTAGGTTGAAGACCTACCTTTTTAGGGTTGAAGTTATCCCTCTTCAAAGAACTAAGTAGTTCTTTGTAATATTCCTAATTAGCTATGGCTAATTGGAATATTCGATTTTGTTTGATTTTTTCCTTCTATAGTTATTTGTAAATAAAAAGTGAGGAAGGGGGAACATAACTCACTTTAGAATAAAAAGTCACTTCCTAGGTAGCACGACATTCTAATTTAAGGGGGAACCAAGGGGGCCAAAGGGGGATGCAAAAATGGGGCCCACGCAGACACATGGAGGGACTGCGCAAGAGGGAAGGAACACATGGCAAGAAGGGGATCACGTAGGAGAAAGTGAGCCTAGGGATTGTGAGAAGCAGAGGCTATAAAATAGAGAGGAACCCCCTCATTTGGGATCATTCTGGTTATGAGCATTTGTGATAGTCATTTAGACTTAGAGCACGCTGGCTGTTTAGCTAGTCTACAACACTGTTTAGTGCATTGAGTGTCTCCGTTTAGAGATCTCACCCTTAGCCCCGGGGGACTTCAAGTGCCTGCTCGGGCAAGGTATTTCCATTGGCATTCTAGCCGTAGTTTCATCAACATTTCAACAATAGTTTCATCAACATTTCAGCAGCAGTTTCATCAACGTCTTTGAGGAACTGCGCAGAACCCCAAGGGGGTGATTTTCGGGGGTCAGCCATTTCAAAAAATCTTTCTGGGTTATTTTGGGTTTCTTGAGTAGAGTCTGATTCCAGAGTTTCAGCCTTATTTGAGGAGGGGAGCAACCCGAAATCCTTATTCGATTTATAGTAGTAGCAAGAGCATGACAATTTTCCAGCAGCTGGGACGTAGATCAGTGTGAGGCCATTCCAGGAAATATTTTTGGGTTTTTCTGGGTTTCTTGAGTAGAGCCCGAATCCAAAGTTTTAGCTTTTTTCGAGGAGGGGAGTAGCTCCAAATCATCATTTGTTTTCTAGCAGCAGCATCCATGCAAAGAGGCCATTCTTGCCATTCTGAGAGTATTTCTTCACTTGCCTTGTTCAAGTCGAGGTGCCATATGTCTAATCACCTCTTGTACTCATCTATTGCTCAGTATAATAAAATGGCTTATCATTTCTCGCTGCATTTCTTGTGTATCTGTTTATATTTCCGGTTTACATTATTATATGATGTTCCAATGTTATTTTATCACTCTTGGATTATTATATCATTTGCACATATTTGGTTGGGGTTTTTGCTGGGGTTTGAGGAATATTCTGGGTTAGTAATATTACAGTGGTATTCAAGCATAGATCTAGCTTAGCCTGTGGAGCTAGCAATCTATGACACCGGGGGAAAAACCTTATATTTGTTACAGAGGTCAGAGATACAAAGACACTTGGCATAGGTTGGAGAATACCTACGGAGAGGGAGATTGTGTTCCAGTGGTAGACGTAGAATAGAGAGAGCTAGTAGTGGATGCAGAGTAGATGACAGATGAGGACAGGAAGAGATTTGTGGATATGCTCCTCAAATCAGTGCAGGATCTGTCGAGGCAGATTGAGGTGATGGGGTAGAGATTCACGACAGTAGAGGCCAGACAGCAGGAGAGCCCATGAGTTTTTCAGATCAGTGAGGGATCAAGTGCATCCCATCACTTGCCAGAGCAACGTGATACTGTGCAACAGGGGGCCTCACATGCCCCTACACGCTCTATCATGCCCACCTTCTTAGGAGTAGACACAAGGGCCGCAACCCAGCATGAGGCAGAGCCCGGGCATATGGGCAATTATTTTGTAGAGTACCAAGCCTATGGGTAGAAGTTCAGGGAAGCCCTCTCATTCAGAGATTTTGTTTAGCTCCAGCGGGATAGTAGACGCCGCGATCATTACAGAGGGTACCGACATTACCATGATGGTGACACCCATTGTGCAACGAGTAGATTCCACTTGCCTATGTTTGATGGCTCATCAAACAGTTTGGCAAAGTCTTGGGTGGAGAAGCTGGACATTTATTTTCAGCTTAACCAGATGTCGGACGTAGAGGCCATCAAGGTGGCAACGTTGCATTTAGATGGCGAGGCCCAGGATTGGTGGTTTCATGGGATGGTTACATTGGGGCACTCCACAGTGATGTCATATGTCGAGTTTACCAGGAGACTGATGGAGCAATTTGATCGGAGGGATCCAGAGCAACATTTCATTGAGTTGACGAGGCTCAAATAGACAAGGATCCTAGAGACCTACATTGTAGATTTCTTGAGGGTCTCCGTGATGGTGCCAGACCTCTCCACGACACAGAGGGTCTATATGTATGTTGAGGGGTTAGCAGAGCCACTTCGGGGTCTAGTCCGATCCACTAGACTAGCTATGCTCCAGGACGCTATCAGTAGGACCCAGGACTTACAGGATGTCTTACCCAGGACTTAGACACCTTACCCCCAGAGACAGACTTTCTAGTCTAAGGGGAAGGATGTGAGGATTCCAGGCCCACCTCCAAAGGGGAATCCAGGACGAGTACAACTTAACGATGATTCCAGGAGGGAGCTGAAGAAGAAGCGGTTGTGCTTCACTTGTCAGGAGCCATGGGCACCAGGACATAGATGTGCTGCTGGTAAAGCACATTTTATTGAGGTCTTCTCTGAGAGCAGTGGAGAAGAGGATGACGAGGAGGATGTGGAGGTAGGAGATAGCCATGCCATATAGGTACCTTTGCCACCTCCACCACCAGCAGCAGGTGGTGCATCTTTTGCACCTACTGGAGGGGCCCTTGCAATGTTGCGGGGTGTTCCCAAGTATCTGATGCTACTCATATGAGGGACAATACGTGGCCAACGCGTATTAGTTTTGGTTGACAGTGGGGCAACCCACAACTTCATCGATGCCCAGATGGTTGAGCAGAGAGGTATACAGATAGAGAGCTTCGATGGGTTTTTAGTCTTGGTCCCAGGAGATCAGACCATGACGTGTGCTCGTTATGTTCCAAAGCTTTCAGTGACGATGGGCACCTACACATTGACTGACCACTTTTTCGTAGTAGATATTCTAGACACTAACATGATACTGTGTGTTCACTGGCTTATCACTCTAGGGAAGGCCACGATAGATAGGAAGACCCTCAAGATGGAATGGGATGATGAGAAGACAGGGAGGCATGAGAAGATAAGGGGACAACACACATATCCACCTCAGACTGTCTCGACTCATCAGATGGAGGCAGTCTTCCGAAAGGGAGACATAGAGTGGGTAGTGGAGCTGGGTGCATCAGAGGTAGGAACTATAGGGGAGACGGTACACCCAGAGATACAGTCTATCCTTGATCAATATGCCATAGCATTTGGAGAGATTCCACCAGGACAACCATCGGATCAGGAGTTTGAGCACACCATCGAGCTTGAGCAAGGCATACAAGCCGTGATTACCACCCCCTATAGGCACCCCAAGGCCTATCAGGATGAGATTGAGCAGGCTATCCAGGAGTTGCTTGCATTGCCAGATTTCATGCAGCCATTGTTTTCGGAGTGTGATGCGTCGGGAGAGGGGATCGGCGCAGTATTGATGCAGGGAGGTCACCCTATAGCATTTGAGAGCCGAAAGCTCTTTCCACATGAGAGGTTGTATTCCATATAAAACAAGGAGATGCTGGCCATCATGCATGCATTGGCTAAGTACCGATAGTATTTGATAGGCAATAGGTTCAGCGTAAGGACTGATCACAATAGCCTCAAGTTTTTTTTGGAGCAGAAGCAGCTACAGGAGAGGCAGTAGAAGTGGATCAGTAAGATCCAAGCATATGACTTTGACATTGAGTATGTCAAAGGTAAGAACAACATGGTAGCAGATTCCCTTTCACGTAGACTAGCCACAACGTCTCTTATGAGCTTGGATACAGATTGGAGGGCTCGACTCTTAGTAGAGTACTCCAAGGACAGATTTTCATGTGAGGTTTTGGATGGGCAGGTGGCAGATGACAGGTACAGGGTGGTCGATGAGATCATCTACTACAGGATAGGATCTTCTTGACTAAGGGGTCTCAGCTCAAGAAGGAGGTACTCCAGGCATCACATGATTCCCCATTGGCAGGACATTAGGGTTTTACCAAAACCTATAGGGCCATTAGTGATCGAGGTGGATGTTGGTGGCCACCCACCTATCCCATTTGGACCCTCAAAATTGTCTATTTCAGTTTTTCAGTTTCTGAAATTGTAGCACAATTTACAATTTTTAGCAGTTTTTTCGGGTCTTGAACTTCCAGAGCCGTTTTGAGGCCCTAAATGACGTTTTTTGGGAAATCTAGGGGCAACATGGGTCCATGGACCGATGTTTCCCTTCCCAAAGTGGTAGTTCTTTGATAGATCTTTCTGACGAGCTGTCATACGTGTCAAACAGAGATCGTATGCCAAAGTTACGACCCCGGGAAATTGATGTACCAATTTACCCAAAACGGGGCCCACAATTTGGCGTTTCATCTTCTAGGGTTAGGTTTTGGAATGGGAAGGGTTTTCCATTGTTTCTCAACAATAAATAGGCCTTCGAGCCTCATTGTAACACAATTCAGAACAGTTCAGAGGCATGTAGCGGCCACATCTCTTCTCAAAGATAAGCTACCATTGCCCTAGCTAGTTTATTTCCATTTCTGGTTGTAAGCATATTTCAATATTTTCCATTAATGAAATGAAGTATTATTTCCGCTGCATCTTTGTGTATATGGTTATCTCTGTAATTTGTTGAGTTCCTGGTTAAATCTGGATCAATTAGGGAGAGGTTCTCATGGAAGGGCCTCAAGGAGGACGTACTCCAACACATCTGGGAGTGTGATGTTTGCCAGAGGAACAAGGGAGAGATGAGCCATCCCACAAGATTATTGCAGCCTCTTCCCATTCCGGAGGGGAAATGGGAGAGTATTTCGATGGGTTTCATCACAGGGTTGCCCATGGTACAGGGCAAGGATTGTATCTTTGTCGTCGTTGATTGACTGATGAAGTACACACATTTCTTTGCCATATCCGCACACTATACATCAGCACAGGTGGCCGAGATGTTTTTAAGGGAGATCTTCAGGCTACATGGTCTTCCTAAGACCATCGTCAGTGATAGGGACAGCTGTTTCATGGGCGGGTTTTGGCAAGACCTTTTCCGATTGGTGGGGACGGAGTTGACACTGAGTACCAGCTATCACCCACAGACAGACGGATAGTCAGAGATAGTTAACAAGTGGCTAGAGGGCTACTTGCGTAACTATGTCACTGGGCAGCAGTGAGCATGGCTGAAGTGGCTACATCTGGGGGAGTATCGCTACAATACTTCGCATCACATGTCCATTGGTATGTCACCATTCTATGCCTTATATGGGTATCATCCTTTATCTTTTGTCAACGTGATGTTTGGTGATAGCAAGGCTCCTAGAGTCAAGATTTGGACCCAAGAGAGTCAGGATGTCCTCCGAGCTCTCAAGGATAACATGGCTACAATGCAGAACCAACAGGAGCTGTATGCCGATAGGGGTCAGGTGGAGAGGCAGTTTGAGGTAGGGGACATGGTCTACCTACGATTACAACCATACTGACAGTCATCGCTGAAGCAGAAGGGGGCTGAGAAGCTCAAGCCCCGCTTTTATGGGCCATACGGGGTGATACGTAGGATTGGATAGGTTGCATATGAGTTGGAGTTTCCCCAGTGTAGCAAGATTCATAACATTTTTCATGTATCATGCTTGAAGAAGGCATTGGGGCAGATGACCGTGATGGATGAGCTACCACCCATGGATGATGAGGGGCATTTGGTATTGCAGCTGGAGGCTATCATTGACTCTAGGGAGAGACAATTGTAGAATAGGACGGTCCAGGAATTCTTGGTGAGGTGGAAGAATTTGCTGGATGAGGATGCCACTTGGAAAAGTGAGGAGATCTTACAACATCCATCACTTCAGTTGCTTGAGGGCAAGCAACATTTTGCCGGGGGAGACTGTAATATTCCTAATTAGCTATGGCTAATTGGAATATTCTATTTTGTTCAATTTTTGCCTTCTATAGTTATTTGTAAATAAAAAGTGAGGAAGGGGGAACATAACTCACTTTAGAATAAAAAGTCACTTCCTAGGTAGCACAACGTTGTGACTTAGGGGGGAACCAAGGGGGCCAAAGGGGGATGCAGAAATGGGGCCCACACAGACACATGGAGGGACTGCGCAGGAGGGATGGAACACATGGCAAGAAGGGGATCACGCAGGAGAAAGTGAGCCTAGGGATTGTGAGAGGTAGAGGCTATAAAATAGAGAAGAACCCCCTCATTTGGGATCATTCTGGTTATGAGCATTTGTGATAGTCATTTCGACTTAGAGCACGCTGGCTGTTTAGCTAGTCTGTAGCACTGTTTAGTGCATTGAGTGTCTTCATCCGGAGATCTCACCCTTAGCTCTGGGGGACTTCGAGTGCCTGCTTGGGCAAGGTATTTCCATTGACATTCCAACCATAGTTTCATCATCATTTCAGTAGCAGTTTCATCAGCGTCTTTGAGGAACTGTGCAGAGCCCCAAGGGGGTGATTTTCGGGGGTCGACCATTTTAGAAAAGCTTTATGGGTTTTTTCTGGGTTTCTTGAGTAGAGTCCAATTCCAAAGTTTTAGCCTTTTTTGCGGAGGGGAGCAGCCCCAAATCGTCATTTGATTTCCAGTAGTAGCAACAACACGACAATTTTCCAGTAGCTAGGACGTAGATCAGTGTGAGGCCATTCTAGGACTACTTTCTGGGTTTTTCTAGGTTTCTTGAGTAGAGCCCAAATCTAGAGTGTCAGCTTTTTCCAAGGAGGGGAGTAGCCCCTAATCATCATTTTTTTTTTCTAGCAGCAGCAGCACAACAACAACATCCACGCAGAGAGACCATTCTTGCCATTCTGAGAGTATTTCTTCACTTGCCTTGTGCAAGTCGAGGTGCCATTTGTCTAATCACCTCTTGTACTCATCTATTGCTCAGTATAATAAAATGGCTTAGCATTTCTTGTGTATCTGTTTATATTTTCGGTTTACATTATTATATGTTGTTCCACTATTATTTTATCACTTCTGGATTATTATATCATTTGCACATATTTGGTTGGGGTTTTTGTTAGGGTTTGAGGAATATTGTGTGTTAGGAATATTACACTACTCCTCTAGCAGAAGACTTCAACTTCCTGCCATATTTGAAAGAGTTCGAGAACTGCATTAAGCATTCTAGTGTTGGTGGTCATACTTAAACCACAGGTGGTTGAGACCTCTAGTTCTCCCACCTTATGTCATCATATGATTGTGCACATTCATCTTATTGTTGTCATGCATTGTTGTATTAGATCTCTCTTGTTGGACTCATATATACCCCTTCGAATTAAGGTGGGGAATGTTTGATCCAAAGATAAATAAAATAGGCTCAAAAATGAAATTACTTGGAATATCACAAAAATGGCTTCAAGTCATAATTTTTATCGTCCTGATTCCAACGATGCTTGAATTTCCTCAATCCGACATTGTATGAAGAAGTTATGACGTTCTAAAGTTTTTGGCCAATAGATAAAATGTCAACAATAGGGTTGACTTGGATGTTGACTAGGTAGTTCGTACAAGTAAATGTGTAGGGCATGCTTGGCATCAAACCAATTAGGTCTTGGCATGTGCCATCATCATATAAGTGATTTGTCGAATCCTAGTTGGATAATTTGTTTTGGTGTGGCCAATCACATGCTACCATGTGACCCAATCAGAGGCCACCATGTGGCGCCTCCTAGCTGCGTTAAAATTTTGTTGGAGGGTCGAATGGCCTTAGAGGGGTTCAAAATGCTGACCTCACCATAAAAAACTGACCTCCAAACAATCATGCCACGGGTGTTTCCTTTTAACTCATGGTGGGCAGGTATTATTTGAAGTTTCAAATAGATGCGTATATGGGAGAGGGGTTGGGCATTATCCCCAAAGCCTGGTCACAAATCACCCACATGACCCTAGAAGAGGAGCAACGGTGGAGGGGGTAGGGAACAACTTCAACCCATTATCACATAGTTTGGCATAGGACCATTCATAGTAGTAGAAGAGTGCCAGTTGTAGGGGGCAGGGCTTCAGCCCCAGCCATCGGTGCTATGGGCACCATAGGACTAGGCAGAGAGCCAAGTTTGGTGGGGGCGATAGTTAAGCCCTGAAACCCCTATCATGTGGCATGGTGCGTAACCCATGGCCTCAAGTGGGGGGCCTAGCCTGGTGGGGGTGGGCAGTTAGCTTGAATGTTAGCCACGTGGGTGCCATGTGACCACCAACAGGCGAAAAATTTAGCACTTAGGTGTCATTATGCAATTTAATGAGGCAACAAATTTCCCATTTTTTCCACAGGAATTTCGTCGTTCCCAGGAAAAATTGTTGCTCGATGAACTAAGAAAAGGGTGAAATTGTCGCACATGTAGCATGTTTTGTCAATTTTCAAGGATAAATAGTAGAGCTTGGCTTGGAGAAGCATACCTTGCTCAATTTTTAACATTTTTGAGCTTAAGAGGAGCCTAGATTGGGGTTTTTGAGTGTCTTGGACTCAATGGCAACCTTTGTTTTCTGATTTGATCAATTTATGATGGAATTTTTACAGGATTAAGCTTTTTAGTGTTAGAAGCAGAGTCAAATTTGAAGTAGTTTGGAGGCATATTTGAGCATGGCGAGAGCCCAGTTAGAGGTTTTCCAGCTTTCTAGTTTCACTTGCAGCAGTTGTTACTTATGTAGAGTAGTTATTTTAAGTATTTTCTCAATGTATTAAAGACATAATCCCTTTTAAACTCTTCATTGTGTAGGAGTTGTATGTTTATTCTCTTGATTTCTGATGGAGTACAAGAACATATTGTGTGAGAGTCCCATTTATGTTGACATTTTCATGAATTGTTGTAGGGAGTCATTTTTCTAAGTGAGAATTCTTTATAGGAGAATGTTTCTTTGTAGGAGAAAGAAGACACTCTACTGTCAACAAGTTGTATGTACTCATTTGCTGCTAAAATCAATAGAGAAATATAGCTATTGAAGCAAGCCTAAATATGTAGCACAGAAGGGATGAACTTCGTCATTAAATGCTAGTTTCTACTCTTCATGTTTATCATCTTGATATGCATGTGAATTTGTTTCTCTTTTAAAATCCTGTGAAAAAAATTAACTCACATTTTGAAGAGGTTATGAAACTCATTTACTTTTAAAGACCCATTTTGTTAACTTGCAAAGTGTCAGAGGACGATAAGTTTTGGGAGGATAAGTTCTCCTCCATTTCCAGATTAATGTTGGAAACCTAATCTGCTAAGGGTTGGTCTGGAATTTGAATAGTCACTAGAGTCGAAGAGACCTCTTGGCATTTGATGATCAAGGGTCACAAAGAAATGTATAAATGTACATTATTGTGAATAATAAATGCAATGAATGTTTATATTTACCTGTAGTTTTCTCCATGTGTGTTTTTAACAATTCCATTCAATGAAACAAATTAGAAAGGTGAGATATCAAGAGTACACACACACATATTTCATTGGAAAGAAGCTATTTCAAGAGAGGATTTCTAGGTGCATCTAAACTCGGCTGCAATTGGGATGTGATCGTAATATCGATTAATGAAAGGAAGTGCATTGTGTTTCACCTCATTAAGGGATGTGATATTGTTGTTGTGAATACTCTGGAGAATGGCCCTCGATAATGAAATAACAAAAAATTCATTTCCTACAATTTGCAGAAGTAATACATTTCCTACATCTTAGGTGCAACAACAACACATGTCTATAGTTTTCTTATTTTCTTAATATTTCGATGAAACTAAAAGAATAAATATCAAAATCTACCATGCTACATTCTCATCCTTCATTACATTCTCAACCTTTTTCATCTTACATAAGCATTCTTAGCCTTAGCTTTCTTTGTGCTCTGAGTTTTTTGATAATCTTTACTAGCCAACTCACTTTTGTTAAGATCTCATTCTACTTTTTATCTATAAACAAAAATACAACTCCATGCTTTATAAACAGAAAAGGTGGATTTATGCTTTTATTCACTCTATTGTATCCATGCTTTTATTACTTTAATATAATTCCTTAACCTTTATTTATATAACTTAAGTAGGTTGTTTTTTTGGTTTAGAAAATAGAAAGTTGAACAAAACGTCAACGTGATTTGATCTTTCGTACAAAACAAACATGGGTGGGATGCTACTTTGCATCACTGTAGAGTCTAAATAGTTGGTTTTGTACACCCCTATGGTACCTTGGAATTTTCTTAGAATTATGTTAATTATGTTTTTTTTTTTGAGAAGATTCTTTCTTCCCAAATATTTGGTAGGAAAAGGTACACTTTCAGCTCCAAGCCAATGGATTGTTTCTTATCTTGTCCAACTTCCTTTAAATATCATCGTCTGAGAAGATCTAAGCTATGCTCCAACTATTACTGGTTTCCATGTATGTCACATGTCACTTCCCTAGCTTCTTGTTCCATTGTCTCCATTTTGCTTGCCATCCCTGCCACAGTTAGGTAAGTTCTTGATTTTAAGGAGGACAATGGTGTGAAAATTGAAAGTAATTCCCTATATGTTTGAGTTGTATTTTGAAAAATTATTAAATTCTAGGGTTTTACCAATATTTCTTCTTGGAAAAACTTATAAAACCAGTTTTGCATTGAGAAGTTTGGGAGCTAAATTCTCGGGTTGGCTGTGCTACAGATGCTTGGATAATATCTGATATATGGACCTTGGTTGATTTCTAGGGAAGCCCTCCTTCCAACTTTGTCATTGATCCAGGTGGATATTGGTGGCCACCTGCCAAGTCCACCTGGACCCCCACCATTGTCTTTCTCAGCATTTTCAGTTTCCTTAATTGTAGCACAACTTACTATTTTTAGCAGTTTTTTGGGTCCTGAACTTCCGGAGCCGTTTTGAGGCCCTAAACGACGTTTTTTGGGGAATCCGAGGGCAACATGGTCCATGGAATGGACCAATGTTGCTTGTTCCAACAATGATAGTGCTCGAATAGATCTTTCTAATGAGCTATTGTAC